>VKOC01048589.1:0-14844 GCA_009364415.1 Spea multiplicata | reverse complement strand
GAATCTATAGACATAGATAAATTGTATAGACTGATATATCAATAATATAGTCGTGTATTGTGGGTAAAATATCCCTAAGTGAACAGTGTAGTGTAGTGTATAGGAGAAGAGAAAAAAAAAAAAAAAAAAAAAAAACTTTTACTTTAGTAGTATAGATAATAAGTGATACTACAATTAGTATAGCAGTCTCAATATAGTAGACGTAGTTGACATATTCTTCGTGCTTATTCAAGTAGGATGAGATAGTGAGAGTATAAATTCTTCCACTTGTATAGGATCCGTCAAAAGTAAAGTCTTTGATTCATGAGTTATTATAATCTTAGAGAGAGAGCCCCATTTATATCTGATATTTGCTTCTCTAAGTTTCTGAGTACAGTCCCGAAATTTTCTTCTAAAATTCCTTGATGCAAGTGAAAGGTCTGGGAGAAGTTTTAAATCTTTGTAATTGGGGTTTTGAGTGTGTTTCTTATGAAATTCAAATATAAATTGATTTTTAACATGAAAATTGTGGAAGCGGACCATCACATCTCTTGGAACGTCTGGATTTGGTAGATTCTTTGGTTTAGTCAATCTATGAAAACTTTCGAACGGAGTAGTCCCAGTACGGTCTTTTTGAAGGTAAGTTGTTAGTAAATCATTTAAATAAGGTTCCAAATGTGCATTTGAAATTTCTTCGGGAATTCCCCTTAATCTTACGTTGTTACTTCTGGATCTATCTTCAAGTTGTATCAATTTCAAATCCATTGTTTGCATATTCAGTCTAAGATCCTTATTTTCTTTTTTAAGAAAGTCTATTTCCAGTTGAAGGGTCTGTATAATATTTGATTGAAATGACAATTTATCTGAAATACGACCCATTTCCTGTTTCAAAGAGTCCGTATTAAGTTTCATTTCTGCACTTAGCTTTGAGTATAAATCGTTAATATTTGTGATTTTAGACGGGAGAATTGGTTCCATTTGTAAAGTCTCCATATGGATTTCAGAGGAGGAGTCATTTAGAGTTAAAGCAGGTATATGAGGAGGTTTAGATATATTAGAATCTGGCTTAGGAGAGTAGTACGTTTGTAAGGTTTTAGACTTTTCGGCACTTAGCCTTTTATCCCGCTCTTTCTTGGGTGGCATCTTGTAGGCTTGAAGTTACTGTTGTGACTTAATGCTCAAAATTCCTTTCACCACACCAATTTCTCTCTTTATAAGAGAGTATTGCAGAATTATAAATAGTATTGTATAAGTGATCAATTATATATTAGATGATGTCATATAGATTAGCATTGCTTATGTGTCTCTCCACACCACTTTCTCTCTTATAGATTCTCTCTTATAAATTAAAACTTGGGAAGTATTGTTGATTTGTGAATAATGTTATATAAAGATTTCCTTTAAAACATATCCAGTAGCCAATATGTTTCCATTGGACATATTGTTGGTTTATGAGTAATGTTATAAGGATTTCTATTAAACATATTCAGCAATCAATATGCTTCAGTTAAGTAGTAAGACATATAAAGCATTCGCAGGGGTAATAGCGATAAATATGGCTTAACCCTTTATACTGTTAAATAAATAAATAAATAAATAAATAAATAAAAAAAACAAAAAGAAAAAAAAAAACGGTGTGTGTAAGTATATTGCGGGAGCCACTTATCTTGAAAAGTCTTCCCAAGTTTGGGGGTGAGAGGAGCACGACCCCCGACCGGAACAATCTTCCAGAAGGGCTCCAATGCAGACAGGCACGGCGACCCCTTAGCAACAGCTCAGCCGAAAGAAAGACCTGCGTCACAGCCACTCCACATGTCAGCTTCAGACGTTAATCAAGTTAATCAAGTGGGGAAGTGACCGTGGGGCAAACACTCCAGCAGCACGCTTCAGAAGCGGAGCAGTTCTGATAAAATGCCGCGAAACCAGAGAGACCGCAACAGTCTGCACCGGTCCACGTTAATCTCCGCTGGCTGTATTCAATCTCCTCAAATGGAGTCCTCCATTTCTCCTCCGGCTCTGTCCGGTTCTCCTCCGTCTCCCCTTCGTCTCTCCTCCGTCTCCTCCCCTCCGTCTCACCTCCGTCTCTCCGTCAGTGCTCGGTCTCCGTCACTCCATCCGACTCTCCTCGGTCAGCCGCATCGATGGACACAGCGTCGATGGAGGGTATCACTGATCCCTCGATATGTTCATGCTCGGCACCAGCCGCTGGCGTCTCACGCGGAACGTTCGCGTGCTACGTCATCACGCATCACTGTTTCCTAGAATTCCTATGCAGTTTTAACATTACCAACTAACGAGGAAGCCACCGAAGACAGTAGGTATGAAAGGTGGAAGCACATGACCAATCTGCAGTCCGCAAAATATCAGCCAGGGCACCACCAGGGCCCAGAAGCTGCGACACTCCTGACGGAATGGGCCCCAGAAGAGTCCGCAATGCCCGCCAAAGAAAGAATCCAACGGATCCATCTGGCTAGCGTAGGAACCGAAACCAGCTGAAAAGGCATATGAAATCAAGAAACCAACATGACTGCCTCTGTATGCACCAGATATGTGCAAACACACCTGGCGAGACACAGAGTTTAGGATCCTCTAACAAATACGGGTAAGAGACAGAGGTAGACAGGGACTTAGTCCTCCGATGAATACGGAAGAAAATCCCCTCAGGGAAAAAAGGGCCAGGGGATCCTGAATCTACATCTTGAGCAGAGCCGGAAACCACGTGTGAGAGCGGAGTCACAAGGACCAGGGACCCTCCGGCTCGTTGAAGGTAGTGGATACCCTTAGGATAAGTGCGAAAGGGGGAGAAGCATAAGCTCTGAACGCTGGCCAAGTCTGGGTAAAAGCGTCCGTTGCCAGAGCCTCCGGGTCCGGTAGCCAACTGAAGAACTCTGTCTGACGATTCGTCCAGGACGCAAAGAGGTCTAGGTGAAGCGGTCCCCTCTGGTGATGAATGTCCTGAAAGACCTGCCTGTGAAGCTTCCAGTCTCTCACATCCCTCCAATGTCTCAAAAACCAGTCCGCCATGAGGTTCTCTAACCCCGGGAGATATTCCGCCTGCAGGGCGATGCTGCGATCCAGATAGAACTTGAAAATATCCTTCGTCAGTTCTGTGAGGTGTCCCCCAAGCGATTGACGTACCTCACCACCGAAGGAGAAGACAGCAATCTGACTGGTCCTTTGTCTGGCTGTTGATTGCGAAGGAACATGCAATTAGCTCCAAACAACTTATGTGAAGAGAACATTCCTTCAACGACCACGGCCCCCGTTCGCCTCCATGAGGGATGCCACTCCCCAGCGCAGCATGCTGGCGTCAGACTCCAGAACAAAATCTGGTTGGGAACCGAAGATGTTGCGACCGTTCCAAGCTTCCATATGACGAAGCCACCACCTGAGCTCCTGCCGCACTTCTGGGGTAAGACGGCAACCTGCGGAGATGCTGAGCCTTGAGGTCTAGAAGTGCCCGGTAGTATAGAGGAGCCGGGAAGATCGCTAAAATGGAAAACGCTAGGAGACCCACGCGCAAGAAAGCGGAGAGAGCAGGAGTCATCTGGAAGGAGAAGGGCATGGATCTCCTTCCGGATGGCAATGATCTTTGCCCTCGGAAGCTGTAACATTGCCGCCCTGGAGTCAATTTTGAAACCCAAGAACAGGATGCGCTGGCTGAGGCATAACTCGGATTTGAGAGCTTTGACAACGAAGCCCAATTGATGATCAGGGAAACATGTCTGTTAAGCTCCTTAACAAAAGCGTCCCCAAACAGCAGACCGTTAGCAGCCGTACTGAGATCCTTGGTAGCCAGCTCTGCCAAGCGGGGATCCATACGCAGAAGGGCCGCCTTATGCCGTTCCGTAGCTATGGCCACAATGGCATTGCCTGGATAAGCTTAGAATCCAAAGGAGGGGCCTGAAGGAACACTCAGTCAGCCAGGGACGGGATTTGAGGCCCCAATAAATCCAGGATTTTATCCTGGGCAGACCCTTCCTAGGGTCCTCTTATTTAAGGATAGGAGAGCGACCACGTTCGGGTCGAACTCCGGAGTGACTGCCACCTTGTCTGGGAGTGAGGGACGGGGACACTCCGTCCGAAGCTTGTTGCACACCTCCTTCAGTAGGATTCTGCTCAGCCACTTGTGCAAGTACAAAGCAATATGCTCTGGTGGAGCCCATTCAGTGGCCCTGGGGTGGCGCATCGCGGTGGGGTCATATAAAGAGGAGCCAGTTGGGTCAAGGACCGGAAGGTCCGTCAAGGTAGATGCCAAATGGGGGGTGACAGATGGTCCCAAAGTATAATGGGGTTCGGCATGGTGGGGCTCATCCACCAAATACTCACAGACGAAGCGTGAGTACATGGTCCTGGATGAAGCCAGGTTGATAGAGGCCTCTGACTCATTAGCAGAGTCTGCCTGCCACTCATCCACTATAGACAGTGGTAGTTGAAAAGGACCCTCATCACCAGCCAGACAGCGTCCAGAGGGTAGGGAGGTGGCAGAGGTTTTAGGGCACTTTGCTGGGGCCTTGCCTTTACCAGCGGACTTCTCGAAATCAGAATCTGAAGGAATAGTGCAGGAGGAAGAGTCTGGGCAGGCTGAGGCATAGAGGCAGACATTTTTGATATAAACGTCTCCAAAGAACTTCGAGTTTGTAACAGAGAAGAAAATAAATTCCCAAGAAAATAAACTCCTGTAACAACGTGCTATGTAGCTGAAGACACGGAGCTGTCTGTGCGCCCCCCCGCAGCTGCATCTGAGGTGAGTATCCCTCTCGCCTCACCCTTGGTCTGCCCCTGCAAAGCGGGACAGAGGAAGGGATAGGCGGGACAGAGATCCAAAATCGGGACTGTCCTGCGTAAATCAGGATAGTTGGGGGGCATGCATTTGGAATCTGCTGTTCTGTCTCAAAGCACTATGGACAAAAACATAATACAGTCTAGGATTGGCTTGTTTAAAATCTTGGTAAGTCACAGTTATGTAAAACATATAGTTGTCACAAATAAATGAAATACTTCATTTGAATGGATAGCCCCTGGACTTGCTGACCTTTTTGCTGTTCATCGCTGCTTATTATTGCCTTATTCTTATATTGGTTCACGGAATTGGATCCATTAAGGTCCCCATGGTCCTACCCTTATTCTGTAAATGAAAGAGGTCTGAGGATGCCTTCGTCAACACAAGCCATGGAAAATCTAATATGAATCTGAAGTCACCTTAAGCAAAGTGCAGACTTTGTCATATCTTACTATTTAATAAAAAGCAAACAGGTAAAGCTTTAAAAAACGGCCAGTGTTTGAACTCTTGCTGTGTGCTGACATTTGAATTAATTCGAGTAGCTTAATGCGTCTCTGGTTCCCAATTCGTTCTCACATTAAGATATCGAAGGGTGAATGTTTATTTATTTTATGCCATGACCTTTCAGTATTTAAATTGAAGTGTTTTTGGTGTCATAACATAAGCATTTGAACGCTTTAAAAAATGAACTACTAGGAAGAGTTATTGAATTACATTAACATTTGTGACTTGGATATAGAAAAAAATAAGTTACCAAACATTAAGTCACTGCTAAAATAGAAGTCAGAATAACTATCTATACAAGCCAACAGTTTAATAGGAAAAGCTATGAAGAGTTTTCTGAAGACGTACCAAACATTTTAACAGCCAGTTTGAGTTTGCAAGCCAATAAATGGTACACCTATAGATTACAGTATAAAATAATATATAGAGTGATCTCCCAGACGTAGAGTTTTACTGACTTGTGGAGGCTACAACTCTAAATTCATGTTTTGTCAAATAGTGAGATATTAGGGTTTTTTGGGAGGAATTTCAGGTATTTATCTCCACGGCGTCAGGTCTTAAATTTCATATATTAGCAGCATGGGCTGTGTTGGGTATCCTTCCCACATTGGGTGCTCGGACATATTTTGGCCAGGGAGAAAATGGCCTGTGTTACTTACATCAGCATATTATGCATTGTTCGCTATATTTATTTATTTATATAATATGCACCTTGAATGGCACTGTAACACATCTATATCGACTATGTGTGTATTGATAATCTGAAATACATTTCTTCTTTTAATTTAAAAAGGCTTTAAAAATAATAATAATAATAGATGCCATGGCTATCTATCTCCTGGGGTTTGTCCTGTGGCAGTTGTAGGAGCCATCAAGAAACTCATATCCTTTTGTCATGCAGAGCCTGTGTTGGGCTAATGCAGGGGGTTGACATTGGGAAGGTTAACAGCCAACAATTTGCCCTCTTAAGCCACTCAGACTGAAAGACACCTTTTACATACCAGAGCCCTGCCATAAATTAATTCAGGTTCAGCCTCAGTGACCATTAGCGGTGCATCCCCTATAATTTAGGGTGATGGTCTTCTATGCTGGGTTTGGGTCATCTTGAGGACTCAATGAGATCTATCAATCTTAACAGATGTATGTTAAGAGTATATGTGTGTGTATGTGTGTGTGTGTGAGATACTAAGGGATAGGCATGGGACATCTCTCTGTGACACTGGAGGGGTGGAACATCTCACCAGGGGATAAAATTGACTGTTCTTTGGAAAATCAGTGAACCTCTCCAAAAACCTCTCCAGGAACCTGTCCAAGAACCTCTCTCAGGCGTCTCCCCTGAAACTTTCTATGGATTTGGAACATCACTGAAAATCCTCAAATTCAACAGGGACATCCTGCAGATGACCTATATGGGTTTCGTATAATTAGGTTTTTCTGTGTTTCTCCTTGTATTATTTTTACAATCTGTGTCGTATACTGTGTGTCTAAATTGTGTGTCTTTGTTCATATTTTTGTACATAAGATCTGTCACATTCGTCAGATTAAACTACATAATCCAGTTTCCGTCTCTTTGCTCTAACAGAACTCTACCTTCGGAGAAAGCCGGAATAATCCACGTTACTTAATTGTTTAAACTTAAATTGGGTTTTATACATTTTTGATCGGTTCAGTGTGGTACCGGGCGTTACCGAAGCGTCCATTAGCTGTAGTCATCTTAAAACATAACTTGGTGGTGACAGCGTATTACCAGTCTGGTATGTTTAAGGGTTTAGTGAGTGACCAAAGGTCTGGTATCATTAACCCTTGCACACCCACATCCTATGTGTCCGGTTATCCGTTATAGCTAGCAGTGACACTTTATTTACCTTTATGCACTTATATTTTCTGCTAAACATGCATCCATGCTTGATAATAAAGTAAAACTAGCTCTGCAACATGTTTTTTTAAATAAAGGCTTCCACTGAATCATTTCATTTACTCTACAACAGAAGACTTGATTATAAGATGACCCCGATTATAAGACAACCTCCCAAAATGTGAATATTAATTAAAAAAAAGAAAAGGCCTGAAAATAAGACTACCTTACAGGCAAAAAGTTTTACTAGTAAATATTAATTCACATGTAAACTATTTTTTTCATATTTAATTACAACTATGATTGAGAAAGATGCATTTCTTGTTTTTATTTCCTTTTATTTGCCAACCTGCCCTCAGTTATGCACATCTACCCCCAGTTATGCACATCTGTCCCCCAGATTGCTACTCTGCCCCCCCCAGATATGCCTTATATCCCCTATATGCCACTCTGCCCCAGATATGCATTATAGCCCCCTATATGCCACTCTGCCCCAGATATGCCTTATACTCCCTATATGCCACTCTGTCCCCCTGCTATGCCTTATACCCCCATATGCTACTCTGCCCTCTAGATATGCCTTAGACCCCCTATATCCCACTCTGGCCCCCAGATTTGCCGTATATCCCCTATATATCTCTCTGCCCCGATATGCCATTCTCACTCTGCCCCCACAGACTTACCAATGCATCCCCAGACTTGTCCCTCCTGCTTCCGACTCGGTGGTGTCTAGTGGGGGCAGCTGATAAATGCTTGTAGACAACCTCGGCTGCTTCTGCCAGGGCTTTTATGACTGAGCATTGGAAGGTCATCTCACGTCAACGCTCCACCATGGACCAGGTCCAATTGTAAGATGACCATGCATATAAGACGAAGGGCATGTGCTCTAAAAAAACATGTCTTATATTCAAGCAAATATGGTAATATGTGCCCCATTCTTTAATATGGGATGATTTCTTACATCTAAAAAGATGGCAGTTAGCAGGAAATAATAGATAGTTTTACCCATGAGAGCACTAGTCTACCGTAAAAGATCTTTCTATAATTATTGTAAGGTATCCATGATGTTAGTATAAAATAGTTAGTATGAATTGTATGACTCTATTCTCTCTCTTATAAACAAAGTTTCTAGAAAATGCAATTGTAGTGTTTCTTGGGGCTATCGGTAATTGCAATACCTGGGAACTTCTGGGCTCCGGCTACCCGGAGCCTTCCCTTGTGGGACGAGGTCAGGACTGTCCCACTGACGTTTGCGGGCTTTTGACGTCAGTTGGAGTTCCTTTGATGTCAGTGGGCGGTCCAGCTGGTGTGGGGGGGCGTTTCTGCTGATGTCAGGGGCTTTCCCGTTGCTGTCAGCGGGAAACACCCCCATTTAAAGGGAAAAATGGGTGGGGAGCAGGGCGTGTCAAGGCCTCGCACCTGTGACCCGGAGGATTTGGGTTTTGACCCGGAGAACCGGAAAAGCAGTGCTTCACCCAGCAATCTCCGGGCAAACCTGGAGAGTTCCCAGGGATGGTAATTGCACATATGTTATCTTGCATAACAGGATCAGAGTTAAGTTGTTCTATGGGAGGTGCCTGTCATGGTCTTTCCAAGAATCCCCCCCAAATATTGTGTATCTAAAAATCATTCTAACCTCCTAGAAAAGAGAGACATCAGAGGAGGAAAAACACATGGATTTCATTTTCAAAGGGTAGCTCTCCCCTAGTAAAGTAGCCCAGGTTCTGCCACTTCTTTAGACCTGCCTCCCTAAGAAGAATATGCCACTGCAATGTGTCCAGGCAGCTATGTGGGATGCCTAGACCTAAATCAATTTTGGGGCATGTTATCATATCATGACGTACATTACAATAAATAATCAGAGCATAAAGAAACCCTGGAGTCATAGGCGTAAGGGGAACATGACCCTGCCAGCACTACAGGACGGTGCACATGGTATTAGGGCAGGAAAGGGTTAACTCAGCAAGGGTTAGCACGAGGTGAGAATGCACAGGGAACGAGGGGGAAGTCACAAGGAACGTGACTGTAGGGGGAAGGGGACAGGGCTATAAAGCCCCTCTAAGCACACGTGCAAGGGGCAATTACTGAACACCACAGGAGCAGTTTCGGGGCCGCCCGTGGCAGCTGCCCCCGTTCCAGTTGCGTGTTCTGTGGCGTCTGTGGGGGATACGTCTGCTGTCGCTGCTCCCGTGGTTCCGGTTGAGTCGGCGGCTAAGGATTCAGAGGTGGAGCGTTTGTCGGATTTCGCGAAGGGCGAGGTGTATGTCTGTTATGAAGGGCCGCTGGGGGCCCATCTGAAGAGTGATGTGAGGGAAAAGATCTGGAAAGGTGAATACGTTGAGATTTTCTCCTTGCTTCCTTTAGAGCGTTTTAATTTGGATAAGCCGTTAAAGGGTGAGGATGCTAAGAAGATTGAGAAGGAGGAAAAGCGTAGGCACCGGCTTATCCCGCGTACTTTTAGTAATTGGTTGCAGGCTTTTGCGATATTGGCTAGCGTCATTGGTGAAAAGGCGCCGGAAAATTGTTCGGCTTTGTTTTGTTATCAGGACAGTATTGGTGAGGCTTACAGGACGTATGGGGGTGTTGGTTGGTTACGCTATGATGAGCAATTCCGTCAGAGGAAGGCTGTTCGTCCATCTTTGCGTTGGGATCAGAAGGAGATAGCTTTGTGGTTGAAGGTGATGACTCCCTCTAGGTCTGGTTCCCAGCCCTTTCGGAGTGGCGCCTCCGCGTCGGGGGCTCTCGCTGCCAAGAAGGGCATTTGTTGGCAATTTAATGACGGGCAATGCTTGTGGGGTAATGCGTGCAAATTCCGGCACGAGTGTACCGGATGTAGCGGCAGCCACCCTTACTCAAAGTGCTATAAGAAGGATAAGCAGCCCAAGCCGGGATCTGCTGGTAAAGGGGGTGTCCCCGGTGATCGTGGACGCGATGCTTCCCTGGCTTCGTGAATACCCAGATAGAGATGCGGCCGTTTTGCTTGAGCAGGGTTTTTCGTTTGGTTTTAGGATCCCTTTTTCTGGTGATTCTCGGGGTTTTGTTGCTAGGAATTTGAAGTCTGCACTTTTGCATCCTCGGGTTGTCACGGATAAGATTGCTAAGGAGGTGGAATTGGGGCGACTGGCGGGCCCCTTTTCTGAATTGCCGCTGGCTGACTTGATGGTTTCCCCGCTGGGTGTGGTGCCCAAGAAGGAGGAGGGTAAATTCCGTTTGATTCATCACCTATCTTACCCTAAAGGCAGGTCGGTGAATGACGGCATTGACAGGGAACTTTGTAGAGTTTCGTACACTTCTTTTGATGCTGCCATACGTTTGGTTCGGGAGGCTGGGCCGGGTGCCTTGATGGCCAAGGCTGATGTGGAATCTGCCTTTCGACTCTTACCTGTTCATCCTGAGTGTTTTCGGTTGCTTGGTTGCCATTGGGCAGGTTCTTTTTATGTGGACCGTTGTTTGCCCATGGGTTGCGCGATTTCCTGTGCGCATTTTGAGACGTTTAGTTGTTTCCTGGAGTGGGTTATCAAGCGGATTGCGGGTGTCCATTCACTTGTTCACTATTTGGATGATTTTTTGTGTGTAGGTCCAAGGGGTACGTCGGTTTGTTTGGTGTTGTTGGAAACTCTGCGTTTCGTTATGCGGCGTTTTGGTGTGCCGCTAGCCGAAGACAAGACGGAGGGTCCGTGTTCTGTGATACGTTTTTTGGGGATTGAGATTGATGCAGAGCAGCTTTTATGCAGGATTCCTTTAGATAAGGTTATGGATTTGCGAGCTCATGTCTCCCGAGCGCGTGCTGCCACTAAGATTACGTTGGTGCAGTTGCAGTCTCTGTTGGGCAAACTGAATTTTGCTTGTCGGATTATGCCCATGGGTAGGGTGTTTTGCAGGCGGTTGTTTATGTCAACCTCCGGGGTGCGGTCGCCCCATCACTTCATTCGATTGACGCGGGAACTTAAAGAGGATCTCCGGGTTTGGGATATGTTTCTCTCTCAGTACAATGGTAGGTCTTATTGGATGGCGGATGCTGTTTTTAATGATGACATGTCTTTGTGGACTGATGCTTCCGGCTCTGTGGGCTTTGGTGGTTTCTTTCGTGGGGCTTGGTTTGCTGGTACGTGGCCGGGTGGCTGGTTTGAGTTGGGCTTCACTAGGAATTTGGCGTTGTTAGAGTTGTTCCCTATTGTGGTGGGTGTCGAGGTTTGGGGTGACAGGTTTCGCAATGAGTGTATCACTTTTCGGTGTGATAATTTGAGTGTGGTCTTTGCAGTTAATAATCTGTCCTCTTCCTCTCCTCCGGTGATTCGGTTGTTGCGCCATTTAGTCTTACGGTGTCTGCAATTGAATTTGTGGGTCAGGGCGGTGCATGTCGCCGGTGCTTGTAACGGTGTCGCTGATGCTTTGTCTCGACAGCTTTGGGACCGTTTTCGGGATTTGGCGCCGGCCGCAGATCCAGTGGGGGTGGAGGTTCCAGCCTGGATTTGGAGCGTGGTCGAGGATGGGTCTTGAGTCAGGTGGCTCGGTCGCTGGCTCCGTCCACCTTGTCGGCATACACCAGGTACTGGCAGGACTGGGAGGCGTCCTTGCGGGAGGTTGGTGGTCCTGCTTCGCGGGAAGGCAGACTGTCCGTTTTGCTGTTCGTGGTGGGCACGGAATTTTCTCACGGGGTTTCTGTGGCGAGCATTACTAAGCGCCTGGCGGCTCTTGCTTTTTATTTTAAGATGCATGGGGAGGTGGATTTGACTAAGGAGTTCTTGGTTTCCCAGGCTATGAAGGGCTATCGACGGGGTTGTAGGCGGGTGGATAGTCGGCGTCCTGTCACTTTTGATTTGCTGGGGCGTTTGTGTGCTTGTTTGCCCGGGGTTTGCTTTTCTGAGTTTGAGGTTTGTCTTTTTCGTTTGAGTTTTGTTTTGGCCTTTTTTGGTGCTTTTCGCGTTAGTGAGCTGGTTAGTCCGAGCACCACTGCGGTCGGGGGGTTGCTGTTTTCTGATGTTTTGCTTAGGGATCGGTCTGTTTCTCTTTTGGTTCGTCGTTCTAAGACTGATCAGTTGGGACGGGGATTTCGCGTCTGTTTGTTTGGGTTGGAGGGGTCTGACCTTTGCCCAGTCCGTTGTTTGCGTTCCTTTTTGGCTGTGCGGCCGCCTGGGGATGGTCCCTTGCTGGTGCATGTGAATGGACGTTCTCTGTCTCGCTTTCAGTTTTTGGCGTTTTTCCGCAAATGCTTGTTGGCATGTGCCTTGAACCCGGGGGAGTTTGGGACCCATTCTTTTCGGATAGGCGCGGCCACCCAGGCGGCTAGGTGGGGTCTGGGTGAGGATGTTATCAGACGGATTGGGAGGTGGGAGTCTGGGCGTTTTCAGACTTACGTGCGTTCGCACCTTGTGTGACTTGTTCGTCATTTTCTTTCCTGTTTGTCCTGTGTTTTTTCGTTTTAGGTGTCTCGGGATGCCTGATCTGGATTCTGGGCCATTCATATGTTTACTGGGCGGCGCGTAGGGCCAGTGTTCGTCCTCGCGGTCGGCTTTTGGGCCTGGATCCGGACCTGGTACAGGTCAGATGGCTTGGTTTTCGGGGCTTGCGGTGGGAAGGTGTGCGTTCTGAGGTGGATTTTCAGGTGCATCGGCACGGTGCCCCGCACATTTTGGTTCTTCATGCTGGTGGTAACGACCTTTGTACCAGGCCGGCCAGGAAGCTGATTAAGGACATTAAGTGTGATTTGTTACGTTTGTGGGACAGTTTTCCGGGGATACTCTTGGTGTGGTCTGAGATTACCCCTCGGTTGTTTTGGCGGGGAGCGAGATCTGTTGTGGGTATCAATAGGGCCCGTAGGAGGGTTAATCGGGCTGTTTCTCATTTTGTGGCACAGCGTGGTGGCCTGGTGGTGTCGCATTCTGATATCGAATCTGACCCGGCTGGTTTGTTTGCCCGGGATGGGGTTCATTTGAATGCGGTTGGTATGGATTTGTGGTGTCTTGAGGTTGGGGCAGGATTGGAGAGGGCGTTTGCTGTGTGGCGGGGGCAAAGAGCTAGTAGGGATACAAGCTCATTGCCTGTGGCGGAGGAGTTCCCTGGAGAAGTTTGAATGATAATGGGAGTGGCAAGTTGATGGTTTGGTTAGAGGTTAGAGTTAATGCCCTCCCTGTACAGGATTAACCAAAGCGTTAAGGTGGAGCTCCCCTATCCGACCCGCGGTCGCTTGGGCGATTGTGGTATCCGGCGGAAGGGGTAGTGTGAAGCCATTGTTTTGTGTTTAGGTTGGGAACCCTCAGCTGTTTGTACACAGGTGTACAGAAGACTGTATAGTATTTATACAGAAGTTATTATTAAAGTGTTTTTACAATAATTTATAAGATGTTAAATAAAGTTATGTCGAGACATTTGTTAAATAAATGTCTCGGCCTTTTCTAAATCCAATCCTGCTGGTGTCTGTCTCTTATTTCGGGTTTGAGAAATGGGGAACCTCCTGGGTATGGGCAGTGCAAGGGTCAAGAAACCCTGGAGTCATAGGCGTAAGGGGAACATGACCCTGCCAGCACTACAGGACGGTGCACATGGTATTAGGGCAGGAAAGGGTTAACTCAGCAAGGGTTAGCACGAGGTGAGAATGCACAGGGAACGAGGGGGAAGTCACAAGGAACGTGACTGTAGGGGGAAGGGGACAGGGCTATAAAGCCCCTCTAAGCACACGTGCAAGGGGCAATTACTGAACACCACAGGAGCAGTTTCCCGCCCGCCCTTCCTCTTTTTGTCTTTTGCTTTGTGTTTTTGTGTTGGCTTTGTGTGTTTTTTCTTTCCCCCTTTCCCTCTTTCTTTTTGCAGGATCCGTTTTCTTTGCTGTGGCGGAGGAGTTCCCTGGAGAAGTTTGAATGATAATGGGAGTGGCAAGTTGATGGTTTGGTTAGAGGTTAGAGTTAATGCCCTCCCTGTACAGGATTAACCAAAGCGTTAAGGTGGAGCTCCCCTATCCGACCCGCGGTCGCTTGGGCGATTGTGGTATCCGGCAGAAGGGGTAGTGTGAAGCCATTGTTTTGTGTTTAGGTTGGGAACCCTCAGCTGTTTGTACACAGGTGTACAGAAGACTGTATAGTATTTATACAGAAGTTATTATTAAAGTGTTTTTACAATAATTTATAAGATGTTAAATAAAGTTATGTCGAGACATTTGTTAAATAAATGTCTCGGCCTTTTCTAAATCCAATCCTGCTGGTGTCTGTCTCTTATTTCGGGTTTGAGAAATGGGGAACCTCCTGGGTATGGGCAGTGCAAGGGTCATGTGATCTGAAGCTTCTGCACATTTAATATGAGTGGGCTTTGTCATGTGCTGTCTAATGCAAAGAAAAGAGGAACTTGGAAAGTAAGTAAATGGAATCCAGATATTATTTAATAATATTGTACCATGCACAAGTTTTACATTGGTGTGATGTAAAGAAATAATGCTTTAACCCCTTCAGGACCGGGATTTTGATACTAACGTGTCGCTAAAGGACCGGAGCTGTTTTTGTGTTTTTGCCATGTCTTCTTTCACCTGTAATTTCTCTCTTATCAATTAGTGCACCCACACAAATCATATATTGTTTTTTTCAGCACAAGTAGGGCTTTCATATGAAACCATATTAAGCTGGGTAGTACATTGTTTTATTTGAAAAAAACTGGAAAAAGTGGGGAAAAAATGAAAAAAAACGCATTTTTTTACAGTTTTGTATACATACAAAATTGTACACACATTGAACCT
>VKOC01048588.1:0-10508 GCA_009364415.1 Spea multiplicata | reverse complement strand
ATTTGAAGTCTGCACTTTTGCATCCTCAGGTTGTCACGGATAAGATTGCTAAGGAGGTGGAATTGGGGCGACTGGCGGGCCCCTTTTCTGAATTGCCGCTGGCTGACTTGATGGTTTCCCCGCTGGGTGTGGTGTCCAAGAAGGAGGAGGGTAAATTCCGTTTGATTCATCACCTATCTTACCCTAAAGGCAGGTCGGTGAATGACGGCATTGACAGGGAACTTTGTAGAGTTTCGTACACTTCTTTTGATGCTGCCATACGTTTGGTTCGGGAGGCTGGGCCGGGTGCCTTGATGGCCAAGGCTGATGTGGAATCTGCCTTTCGACTCTTACCTGTTCATCCTGAGTGTTTTCGGTTGCTTGGTTGCCATTGGGCAGGTTCTTTTTATGTGGACCGTTGTTTGCCCATGGGTTGCGCGATTTCCTGTGCGCATTTTGAGACGTTTAGTTGTTTCCTGGAGTGGGTTATCAAGCGGATTGCGGGTGTCCATTCACTTGTTCACTATTTGGATGATTTTTTGTGTGTAGGTCCAAGGGGTACGTCGGTTTGTTTGGTGTTGTTGGAAACTCTGCGTTTCGTTATGCGGCGTTTTGGTGTGCCGCTAGCCGAAGACAAGACGGAGGGTCCGTGTTCTGTGATACGTTTTTTGGGGATTGAGATTGATGCAGAGCAGCTTTTATGCAGGATTCCTTTAGATAAGGTTATGGATTTGCGAGCTCATGTCTCCCGAGCGCGTGCTGCCACTAAGATTACGTTGGTGCAGTTGCAGTCTCTGTTGGGCAAACTGAATTTTGCTTGTCGGATTATGCCCATGGGTAGGGTGTTTTGCAGGCGGTTGTTTATGTCAACCTCCGGGGTGCGGTCGCCCCATCACTTCATTCGATTGACGCGGGAACTTAAAGAGGATCTCCGGGTTTGGGATATGTTTCTCTCTCAGTACAATGGTAGGTCTTATTGGATGGCGGATGCTGTTTTTAATGATGACATGTCTTTGTGGACTGATGCTTCCGGCTCTGTGGGCTTTGGTGGTTTCTTTCGTGGGGCTTGGTTTGCTGGTACGTGGCCGGGTGGCTGGTTTGAGTTGGGCTTCACTAGGAATTTGGCGTTGTTAGAGTTGTTCCCTATTGTGGTGGGTGTCGAGGTTTGGGGTGACAGGTTTCGCAATGAGTGTATCACTTTTCGGTGTGATAATTTGAGTGTGGTCTTTGCAGTTAATAATCTGTCCTCTTCCTCTCCTCCGGTGATTCGGTTGTTGCGCCATTTAGTCTTACGGTGTCTGCAATTGAATTTGTGGGTTAGGGCGGTGCATGTCGCCGGTGCTTGTAACGGTGTCGCTGATGCTTTGTCTCGACAGCTTTGGGACCGTTTTCGGGATTTGGCGCCGGCCGCAGATCCAGTGGGGGTGGAGGTTCCAGCCTGGATTTGGAGCGTGGTCGAGGATGGGTCTTGAGTCAGGTGGCTCGGTCGCTGGCTCCGTCCACCTTGTCGGCATACACCAGGTACTGGCAGGACTGGGAGGCGTCCTTGCGGGAGGTTGGTGGTCCTGCTTCGCGGGAAGGCAGACTGTCCGTTTTGCTGTTCGTGGTGGGCACGGAATTTTCTCACGGGGTTTCTGTGGCGAGCATTACTAAGCGCCTGGCGGCTCTTGCTTTTTATTTTAAGATGCATGGGGAGGTGGATTTGACTAAGGAGTTCTTGGTTTCCCAGGCTATGAAGGGCTATCGACGGGGTTGTAGGCGGGTGGATAGTCGGCGTCCTGTCACTTTTGATTTGCTGGGGCGTTTGTGTGCTTGTTTGCCCGGGGTTTGCTTTTCTGAGTTTGAGGTTTGTCTTTTTCGTTTGAGTTTTGTTTTGGCCTTTTTTGGTGCTTTTCGCGTTAGTGAGCTGGTTAGTCCGAGCACCACTGCGGTCGGGGGGTTGCTGTTTTCTGATGTTTTGCTTAGGGATCGGTCTGTTTCTCTTTTGGTTCGTCGTTCTAAGACTGATCAGTTGGGACGGGGATTTCGCGTCTGTTTGTTTGGGTTGGAGGGGTCTGACCTTTGCCCAGTCCGTTGTTTGCGTTCCTTTTTGGCTGTGCGGCCGCCTGGGGATGGTCCCTTGCTGGTGCATGTGAATGGACGTTCTCTGTCTCGCTTTCAGTTTTTGGCGGTTTTCCGCAAATGCTTGTTGGCATGTGCCTTGAACCCGGGGGAGTTTGGGACCCATTCTTTTCGGATAGGCGCGGCCACCCAGGCGGCTAGGTGGGGTCTGGGTGAGGATGTTATCAGACGGATTGGGAGGTGGGAGTCTGGGCGTTTTCAGACTTACGTGCGTTCGCACCTTGTGTGACTTGTTCGTCATTTTCTTTCCTGTTTGTCCTGTGTTTTTTCGTTTTAGGTGTCTCGGGATGCCTGATCTGGATTCTGGGCCATTCATATGTTTACTGGGCGGCGCGTAGGGCCAGTGTTCGTCCTCGCGGTCGGCTTTTGGGCCTGGATCCGGACCTGGTACAGGTCAGATGGCTTGGTTTTCGGGGCTTGCGGTGGGAAGGTGTGCGTTCTGAGGTGGATTTTCAGGTGCATCGGCACGGTGCCCCGCACATTTTGGTTCTTCATGCTGGTGGTAACGACCTTTGTACCAGGCCGGCCAGGAAGCTGATTAAGGACATTAAGTGTGATTTGTTACGTTTGTGGGACAGTTTTCCGGGGATACTCTTGGTGTGGTCTGAGATTACCCCTCGGTTGTTTTGGCGGGGAGCGAGATCTGTTGTGGGTATCAATAGGGCCCGTAGGAGGGTTAATCGGGCTGTTTCTCATTTTGTGGCACAGCGTGGTGGCCTGGTGGTGTCGCATTCTGATATCGAATCTGACCCGGCTGGTTTGTTTGCCCGGGATGGGGTTCATTTGAATGCGGTTGGTATGGATTTGTGGTGTCTTGAGGTTGGGGCAGGATTGGAGAGGGCGTTTGCTGTGTGGCGGGGGCAAAGAGCTAGTAGGGATACAAGCTCATTGCCTGTGGCGGAGGAGTTCCCTGGAGAAGTTTGAATGATAATGGGAGTGGCAAGTTGATGGTTTTGGTTAGAGGTTAGAGTTAATGCCCTCCCTGTACAGGATTAAGCAAAGCGTTAAGGTGGAGCTCCCCTATCCGACCCGCGGTCGCTTGGGCGATTGTGGTATCCGGCGGAAGGGGTAGTGTGAAGCCATTGTTTTGTGTTTAGGTTGGGAACCCTCAGCTGTTTGTACACAGGTGTACAGAAGACTGTATAGTATTTATACAGAAGTTATTATTAAAGTGTTTTTACAATAATTTATAAGATGTTAAATAAAGTTATGTCGAGACATTTGTTAAATAAATGTCTCGGCCTTTTCTAAATCCAATCCTGCTGGTGTCTGTCTCTTATTTCGGGTTTGAGAAATGGGGAACCTCCTGGGTATGGGCAGTGCAAGGGTCAAGAAACCCTGGAGTCATAGGCGTAAGGGGAACATGACCCTGCCAGCACTACAGGACGGTGCACATGGTATTAGGGCAGGAAAGGGTTAACTCAGCAAGGGTTAGCACGAGGTGAGAATGCACAGGGAACGAGGGGGAAGTCACAAGGAACGTGACTGTAGGGGGAAGGGGACAGGGCTATAAAGCCCCTCTAAGCACACGTGCAAGGGGCAATTACTGAACACCACAGGAGCAGTTTCCCGCCCGCCCTTCCTCTTTTTGTCTTTTGCTTTGTGTTTTTGTGTTGGCTTTGTGTGTTTTTTCTTTCCCCCTTTCCCTCTTTCTTTTTGCAGGATCCGTTTTCTTTGCTGTGGCGGAGGAGTTCCCTGGAGAAGTTTGAATGATAATGGGAGTGGCAAGTTGATGGTTTGGTTAGAGGTTAGAGTTAATGCCCTCCCTGTACAGGATTAACCAAAGCGTTAAGGTGGAGCTCCCCTATCCGACCCGCGGTCGCTTGGGCGATTGTGGTATCCGGCGGAAGGGGTAGTGTGAAGCCATTGTTTTGTGTTTAGGTTGGGAACCCTCAGCTGTTTGTACACAGGTGTACAGAAGACTGTATAGTATTTATACAGAAGTTATTATTAAAGTGTTTTTTACAATAATTTATAAGATGTTAAATAAAGTTATGTCGAGACATTTGTTAAATAAATGTCTCGGCCTTTTCTAAATCCAATCCTGCTGGTGTCTGTCTCTTATTTCGGGTTTGAGAAATGGGGAACCTCCTGGGTATGGGCAGTGCAAGGGTCATGTGATCTGAAGCTTCTGCACATTTAATATGAGTGGGCTTTGTCATGTGCTGTCTAATGCAAAGAAAAGAGGAACTTGGAAAGTAAGTAAATGGAATCCAGATATTATTTAATAATATTGTACCATGCACAAGTTTTACATTGGTGTGATGTAAAGAAATAATGCTTTAACCCCTTCAGGACCGGGATTTTGATACTAACGTGTCGCTAAAGGACCGGAGCTGTTTTTGTGTTTTTGCCATGTCTTCTTTCACCTGTAATTTCTCTCTTATCAATTAGTGCACCCACACAAATCATATATTGTTTTTTTCAGCACAAGTAGGGCTTTCATATGAAACCATATTAAGCTGGGTAGTACATTGTTTTGTTTGAAATAAACGGGAAAAAGTGGGGAAAAAATGAAAAAAACGCATTTTTTTACAGTTTTGTATACATACAAATTGTACACACATTGAACCAATGGGAAAAAACTATCCCAAATATATTCATTAACTAGCACAGCCCTGGAGGGAGAGAAATGGACGCAGGGGCCCATGACTGGGGGGGCCTGGGCTGCCCTTCCTCTCCTCCTCCACTTTCACCTTTTGAACTGTAAAAAGTTACTAATTGCCCAGCTATATGTAAATCGGCAGATTAGGGGGTCACTCGGGGTTGGTCAGCAGCCCCTTGGTGACACCCCCCATTATATGGGCTATAAATTTGGTTCCCTACAGGGTAGGGCATTATTCCTTTACTGGCTTTTGCCTGAAAATATTGCAGGTATTGCTGCTCTTGCTGTTTAACCCCCCTTTGCTTACCATGGATGATCTGATTTCGGAGCTGCAGTCCTTGGAGGGCCCCAGGGCTGAGTGGCTTCGTGGCCGGATTGCTGGGTTGCTGTCTGAAGCTCCCCCATCTGCGGTTCCGGATCCCGTGGCCCCCGATGTCCCTCGTACCCGGTCGAGGCCTTCTCGGCCTCCGGAGCGGCTGAGCCCTGAAGCAGGCGGCGGCAGGCGTAGCCGTCGTTCAGAGAGCAGGCCCGTGCTTTCCGGCGGGCCTGCGAAGAGGCAAAATCCGCGCTTGGTGCGGTCTGGCCGTGCAGCTCGTCCCAGGCAGTCCGAGTCTGCTGAAGCGGATGTCCGGCTGTCCCGGAGCTCCGGTTCGGGGGATGAGGTGTCCCAGGATCCCGGCGAGGGTCCGTCCGGTGTGGTGGTTTCCAGGGAGCTGCCGCGGAGCCGTCCTAGTCGTCAGCGTGTTCCGACTGTGAGAGGTGAGGGAGCTGTACGCTCCGAGGCTCGCGCTCGGGAGCTTGTTGCTGCTGGTGTGGCCGCCATGCGGTCTGAAGGGGCGGGCACTCGGTCCGGTGTTTCGCGCGCCTCACCTAATATGGCGCCCGCCACACGGGGATCGGCAGCGGCCATCTTGGAAGGGGAACGCTCAGCTGCTTCATCACGCGCTGATGCTGAAGAGGATTTTCTGGGCACACCTGCTTTACTACGGCAGGGTTTTTCTGCGTTGCCCAGTTCTACAGCCAGGCCTATTACATCCACTTCGGCTGGTGGTCAGCCTCCTGGTGAGCATGGTTGTTCCCTTCCCCCTTTTTCCACTTTTTCTCCGCTTCCTGGGTTGTCGGTTGGGGGGGTTCTGGGGGTGTCTTCTGGGGGTTCGGGTGTTGCTGGGCCCCGGACTGATCCCTCTCTTTTGTTAGGACAGTTGTTGACGGGTTTTAGTGAGTTGTTAGAGGCGTGTAAATGCCAGGTTAGTTCTGCTTCTCCAGCTGGGGTTTGGGGTTCTTATGGGGGGGCTGGGTTTCCCCCCGCTGCGCGTTCCGTGGTTTCGGGTCTGGCCCCTGGGGTTGAGCAAGTCCCTTCGGCGTCAGTTACGGCGGGTCCGGTGGTGGCTGCTAGTGATGTGGTTGCGGGTACGGTTGCTGGGACTGTCGGCGCTTCTACTGAGAAGTCTGGGGGTGATGACCTTGTCCGCTTAGCTGATGCTTCTCGCGGGGAGGTTTATGTGTGTTTTGAGGCCCCGTTGGGCACTCATTTAAAGCAGGAAGTTCGTGAAAAAATTTGGAAGGGGGAGTATGTTGAGATTTTTTCCCTCCTCCCTCTGGAAAAATTTAATTTGGATAAGCCTACGAAAGGGGAAGCCAGTAAGAAGGAGGATGAGGAGAGACGGCGGTATCGGCTGATTCCTCGCACTTTTACTAACTGGCTTCAGGCGTTTGCAATATTGGCCAGTGTGATTGGGCAGAAGGCGCCGGAGCATTGTACTGGCCTTTTCTGTTATTTGGATAGTATTGGTGAGGCTTATCGGACTTTTGGGGGTCAGTCTTGGCTTCGGTACGATGAGCAGTTTAGGCAGCGGATGGCTTGTAGGCCGGGTTTGCGCTGGGACCACAAGGACATTGCCTTGTGGTTGCGTGTTATGGCCCCTGGGCGGCCTGCAGGGCAGACATTTCCAGGCGCAGCCGGTGCTTCTGGAACCCCGGGAACAGCGGCTGGTATGCAGAAGGGGTTTTGCTGGAAGTACAACGAGGGGCAGTGCAAGTGGGGCACCTTGTGTCGTTTCAAGCATGAGTGCTCGGGGTGTAATGGGTCCCACTCCCTTGCAAAATGTCCCAAGCGCCATAAAGGGGGCAAGGGTTCCGGTGGTTCCAAGAGGGGAGACTCCGGTGCGGCTGGAGAAGATGCTTCCGTGGCTGAGTAGGTACCCTAACCGAGAGGCTGCTGCTTTGCTGTCAGGTGGGTTTTGTGAGGGTTTCCGGATTCCCTTTATCGGGGTGTCTGGGGAATATTCGTCTCGGAATTTGAAGTCCGCCTTGGCTCATCCTGAGGTTGTTTCTGAGAAATTGGCTAAAGAGGTTCGGCTGGGCCGTATGTCAGGCCCGTTTTCTGTTTCCCCTCTCCCGGGTTTGAGAATTTCTCCGTTGGGTTTAGTTCCTAAGAAGGAGGTTGGTAAATTCCGCCTCATTCACCATCTGTCATTTCCTAAGGGGCATTCTGTTAATGATGGCATTGACCCGGAGTTGTGTGCTGTGTCCTATACCTCTTTTGATAAGGCGGCCCATTGGGTGAGGTCTTTTGGCCAGGGGGCTCTCATGGCTAAGACTGACATTGAGGCGGCGTTTCGGCTGTTGCCGGTTCATGCGGAGTGTGTGCACTTGTTGGGTTGTCGCTGGCAGGGGGGTATTTATGTTGACAGGTGTTTGCCTATGGGGTGTTCCATTTCCTGTTCTCATTTTGAGGCGTTTAGTTCGTTTTTAGAGTGGGTCGTTAGGGAGGTGTCTGGATTGCCTTCGGTTATCCATTACCTGGATGATTTTTTGTGCGTGGGGCCTCCGGGGTCCTCTCAATGTGCGGTTCTTTTGGCTTCAGTCCACCAGGTGGCGTCTGATTTTGGTGTTCCGTTGGCTCCAGGGAAAACTGAGGGCCCTTGTCCTGTTTTGAGTTTTTTGGGGATTGAAATTGACTCAGTTGAAATGGTGTGTCGGCTTCCGGAGTCCAAGGTGGTCGAGCTGAGGTTTTTGGTGGGCAGTTTTTTGCGGCTTTCGAAGGTTACACTGCGGCAACTTCAGTCTCTTTTAGGGAAGTTGAATTTTGCGTGTCGGGTTCTCCCTATGGGACGGGTCTTTTCCCGTAGATTGTCGTTGTCCACGTCTGGGGTCTCGGCTCCTCATCATTTTATCCGGTTGACAGTTCCGTTGAAGGATGACTTGCGGGTTTGGGATCGTTTTTTGCAGGATTACAATGGGAAGTCTCTATGGTTGTCTTCCCCTGTGGCTAATGGAGACATTGAGTTGTGGACTGACGCGTCCGGTTCGGTTGGTTTTGGGGCCTATTTTCGTGGCAGGTGGTGTGTGGGGCAATGGCCGGATAGTTGGTGTGGGCTTGGCCTCACTAGGAATCTCACCTTTTTGGAACTCTTTCCGATAGTTGTGGCGGTGGAGATCTGGGGGGTTGACCTGACGAACCAACAGGTTCGCTTTCGGTGTGACAATTTGGCGGTGGTGCAGGCCGTGAATGGCCTCACCTCCTCCTCTGTTCCTGTTCTCCGCTTGTTGCGGCGATTGGTTCTGCGTTGCCTACAATTGAATATGTGTTTTCGGGCGGTTCATGTGCCCGGGGTGGATAACAGCATTGCCGATTCTCTTTCTCGTTTGCAGTGGGAGCGTTTTTTCCAGCTGGCCCCGCGGGCAGACAGAGTCGGTACGCAGTTTCCCAGGTGGATGTGGCAGCTGGGCGAGTTGGAGCAGGGTCGCTCCTGAGGAGGGCGCTGGTTCCTGCTACTTGGAGTTTTTACCAGAAGGTTTGGGCTGAGTGGGGTGAGTTTTGTTGCCAGGCTGGGTCTCCTTCGACTGATGATTCCAAGTCTGAGGTCCTTTTGTGGTATATTGGGTTTTTGTTCGGTTCAGGGGTGTCGGTGTCGGGTGTGGACCGCCGTGTGTCTGCTCTGGCCTTTATGTTTAAGGCGCAGGGTGAGCGGGATTTGACAAAAAAATTTCTGGTTAAGCAGGCGTTGCGTGGGTTTCGGAGGGGGTCTCATTCCCGTGATTCTCGCAGGCCAGTTTCTTTTGGGTTATTGGTGGATTTGGTGGGCCGATTGTATGAGGTTTGTGTGTCGCATTTTGAATTGTGTTTATTTCGCCTGGCTTTTGTTTTGGCGTTCTTTGGGGCTTTTCGTGTGGGCGAACTGGTCAGCCCTAATAGGAAGGTTCGGGGTGGTTTGTTGTTCTCGGATTTCGTTCTTGAGGCTGATCGGGTTTGCATCCGGCTTCGTCGGTCTAAGACTGATCAAGCTGGTAGGGGGCGCTTTGTTGTGCTACACAGCTTGTTGGATAGTCCTGTTTGCCCCTGCGCTGCAGCTGTGGCGTTTTTGGCTGTTAGGCCTCGTGTGGACGGTTCTTTGTTGATTCATGGGGAAGGCGCTTCATTGTCACGGTACCAATTTGTGGCGGTGTTTCGGCGCTGCTTGGGTGCTTTGGGTCTTCCCGTTCACGAGTTTGGTACTCATTCCTTTAGGATTGGGGCCGCCACGGAGGCGGTTAGGTGGGGGTTGGAGCAGGATGTGGTGATGAGGATTGGGAGATGGGAGTCCAATAGATTTCGTTCTTATGTCAGGCCTCATCTGCTTTAGTTTTCTCGTTCTTATGTCCGGTTTTGTTCTTTTTTAGGTTCCGGTAAGGTGGTCATGTGGATCTTGGGGCACTCGTACGTGTATTGGGCGGCGATTCGTCCCTCTGGCAGGCAGCTTGGATTTGATCCGGATAGGGTGGTAATCCGGTGGCTGGGCTTCCGAGGTATGCGGTGGGACAGAGTTGGCAGGGAACTGTCTCGCCATGTCCGGATCCACGGGGTGCCCCAGGTTCTGTTGTTTCATGTGGGTGGGAACGATCTTGTTCAGGTTCCTTTGCGAGTTTTGATCTCCAATATGAAGGCTGATTTTCAACAGTTTTGGACAGCTTATCCTTCCACGTTTTTTGTCTGGTCTCATATTGTTACCCGGTTGCGGTGGCGAGGGGCTAACTCTCATGCTGGTGTGGAGCGTGCTAGGAAACAGGTGAATAAGAGCATTTCTCGTTTTTTGGCTTTCCGGGGTTCCGTCGTTATCCGGCATGACGATTTGGAAGGGGATCTTTCGGGTTTGTTTCGTCAGGATGGGGTCCATTTGTCCGATGTGGGTTTGGACATTTGGTTGCTTGATATTCAGACAGGCCTCGAGAGGGCTCTGGCGGTGGTGGGGGGCCAGTAGAATGCAAGTGGTCGCATTCCCTGGCTGTGGCTGTGGTTTTATGCTGGCATGGTGCTAGAGCTACTCACCTTTAGGGGTGGTTGGCTCATGGTGCACAAGCCTTCGGGCTTAAGTGCAAGACACTCCTTGGGCTAAGGGCCCTTGCGATTCCTATTGGTGCCACGGGCTGACGGGCAAGGGACGCCGTCAGTCACAGCGGGTATATGGTTTACACGCCTATGCCAGATGGTGTTTATTCATTGACGGTTTCACTGGTTACTTTTTCAGTTTGATGGTGTTTAGTTAATTGTTAAAAGGGGCGTTCGTTAAGCGCCCAACACATTGGTGTAAAGTTTACAAAGGGTTAATGGTACTTAACCCTTGACACGTTAATTGTGTTAGTGTCACGGTGCGGAGATGCAAGTTGGATTGCACCGTGGACATATTAATCCATATCTGACTTTTATTGACATTGTTAAATAAATAAAGTCAATTTGTTAAAATTACATTTGGTGTATGTCTTTATTGTGGTTATGGGAGGAGGGGAAAAAGGGGGCTGCCAGG
Source organism: Spea multiplicata (assembly GCA_009364415.1). Classification (NCBI taxonomy): domain Eukaryota; kingdom Metazoa; phylum Chordata; class Amphibia; order Anura; family Pelobatidae; genus Spea; species Spea multiplicata. Next base: position 20 of record VKOC01048588.1, on the reverse strand, counting down.
TAGGCCCTCCTCCAGTCATG
>VKOC01048587.1:0-58349 GCA_009364415.1 Spea multiplicata | reverse complement strand
GGGCCCCGGGCTGATCCCTCTCTTTTGTTAGGACAATTGTTGACGGGTTTTGGTGACTTGTTAGAGGCGTGTAAACGCCAGGTTAGTTCTGCTTCTCCGGCTGGGGTTTGGGGTTCTTATGGGGGGGCTGGGTTTCCCCCCGCTGTGCCTTCCGTGGTTTCGAGTCCGGCCCCTGGGGTTGAGCAAGTCCCTTCGGCGTCAGTTACGGCGGGTCCGGTAGTGGCTGCTAGTGAAGTGGTTGTGGGTACGGTTGCTGGGACTGTCGGCGCTTCTGCTGAGAAGTCTGGGGGTGATGACCTTGTCCGCTTAGCTGATGCTTCTCGCGGGGAGGTTTATGTGTGTTTTGAGGCCCCGTTGGGCACTCATTTAAAGCAGGAAGTTCGTGAAAAAATTTGGAAGGGGGAGTATGTTGAGATTTTTTCCCTCCTCCCTCTGGAAAAATTTAATTTGGATAAGCCTACGAAAGGGGAAGCCAGTAAGAAGGAGGATGAGGAGAGACGGCGGTATCGGCTGATTCCTCGCACTTTTACTAACTGGCTTCAGGCGTTTGCAATATTGGCCAGTGTGATTGGGCAGAAGGCGCCGGAGCATTGTACTGGCCTTTTCTGTTATTTGGATAGTATTGGTGAGGCTTATCGGACTTTTGGGGGTCAGTCTTGGCTTCGGTACGATGAGCAGTTTAGGCAGCGGATGGCTTGTAGGCCGGGTTTGCGCTGGGACCACAAGGACATTGCCTTGTGGTTGCGTGTTATGGCCCCTGGGCGGCCTGCAGGGCAGACATTTCCAGGCGCAGCCGGTGCTTCTGGAACCCCGGGAACAGCGGCTGGTATGCAGAAGGGGTTTTGCTGGAAGTACAACGAGGGGCAGTGCAAGTGGGGCACCTTGTGTCGTTTCAAGCATGAGTGCTCGGGGTGTAATGGGTCCCACTCCCTTGCAAAATGTCCCAAGCGCCATAAAGGGGGCAAGGGTTCCGGTGGTTCCAAGAGGGGAGACTCCGGTGCGGCTGGAGAAGATGCTTCCGTGGCTGAGTAGGTACCCTAACCGAGAGGCTGCTGCTTTGCTGTCAGGTGGGTTTTGTGAGGGTTTCCGGATTCCCTTTATCGGGGTGTCTGGGGAATATTCGTCTCGGAATTTGAAGTCCGCCTTGGCTCATCCTGAGGTTGTTTCTGAGAAATTGGCTAAAGAGGTTCGGCTGGGCCGTATGTCAGGCCCGTTTTCTGTTTCCCCTCTCCCGGGTTTGAGAATTTCTCCGTTGGGTTTAGTTCCTAAGAAGGAGGTTGGTAAATTCCGCCTCATTCACCATCTGTCATTTCCTAAGGGGCATTCTGTTAATGATGGCATTGACCCGGAGTTGTGTGCTGTATCCTATACCTCTTTTGATAAGGCGGCCCATTGGGTGAGGTCTTTTGGCCAGGGGGCTCTCATGGCTAAGACTGACATTGAGGCGGCGTTTCGGCTGTTGCCGGTTCATGCGGAGTGTGTGCACTTGTTGGGTTGTCGCTGGCAGGGGGGTATTTATGTTGACAGGTGTTTGCCTATGGGGTGTTCCATTTCCTGTTCTCATTTTGAGGCGTTTAGTTCGTTTTTAGAGTGGGTCGTTAGGGAGGTGTCTGGATTGCCTTCGGTTATCCATTACCTGGATGATTTTTTGTGCGTGGGGCCTCCGGGGTCCTCTCAATGTGCGGTTCTTTTGGCTTCAGTCCACCAGGTGGCGTCTGATTTTGGTGTTCCGTTGGCTCCAGGAAAAACTGAGGGCCCTTGTCCTGTTTTGAGTTTTTTGGGGATTGAAATTGACTCAGTTGAAATGGTGTGTCGGCTTCCGGAGTCCAAGGTGGTCGAGCTGAGGTTTTTGGTGGGCAGTTTTTTGCGGCTTTCGAAGGTTACACTGCGGCAACTTCAGTCTCTTTTAGGGAAGTTGAATTTTGCGTGTCGGGTTCTCCCTATGGGACGGGTCTTTTCCCGTAGATTGTCGTTGTCCACGTCTGGGGTCTCGGCTCCTCATCATTTTATCCGGTTGACAGTTCCGTTGAAGGATGACTTGCGGGTTTGGGATCGTTTTTTGCAGGATTACAATGGGAAGTCTCTATGGTTGTCTTCCCCTGTGGCTAATGGAGACATTGAGTTGTGGACTGACGCGTCCGGTTCGGTTGGTTTTGGGGCCTATTTTCGTGGCAGGTGGTGTGTGGGGCAATGGCCGGATAGTTGGTGTGGGCTTGGCCTCACTAGGAATCTCACCTTTTTGGAACTCTTTCCGATAGTTGTGGCGGTGGAGATCTGGGGGGTTGACCTGACGAACCAACAGGTTCGCTTTCGGTGTGACAATTTGGCGGTGGTGCAGGCCGTGAATGGCCTCACCTCCTCCTCTGTTCCTGTTCTCCGCTTGTTGCGGCGATTGGTTCTGCGTTGCCTACAATTGAATATGTGTTTTCGGGCGGTTCATGTGCCCGGGGTGGATAACAGCATCGCCGATTCTCTTTCTCGTTTGCAGTGGGAGCGTTTTTTCCAGCTGGCCCCGCGGGCAGACAGAGTCGGTACGCAGTTTCCCAGGTGGATGTGGCAGCTGGGCGAGTCGGAGCAGGGTCGCTCCTGAGGAGGGCGCTGGTTCCTGCTACTTGGAGTTTTTACCAGAAGGTTTGGGCTGAGTGGGGTGAGTTTTGTTGCCAGGCTGGGTCTCCTTCGACTGATGATTCCAAGTCTGAGGTCCTTTTGTGGTATATTGGGTTTTTGTTCGGTTCAGGGGTGTCGGTGTCGGGTCTGGACCGCCGTGTGTCTGCTCTGGCCTTTATGTTTAAGGCGCAGGGTGAGCGGGATTTGACTAAAAATTTTCTGGTTAAGCAGGCGTTGCGTGGGTTTCGGAGGGGGTCTCATTCCCGTGATTCTCGCAGGCCAGTTTCTTTTGGGTTATTGGTGGATTTGGTGGGCCGATTGTCTGAGGTTTGTGTGTCGCATTTTGAATTGTGTTTATTTCGCCTGGCTTTTGTTTTGGCGTTCTTTGGGGCTTTTCGTGTGGGCGAACTGGTCAGCCCTAATAGGAAGGTTCGGGGTGGTTTGTTGTTCTCGGATTTCGTTCTTGAGGCTGATCGGGTTTGCATCCGGCTTCGTCGGTCTAAGACTGATCAAGCTGGTAGGGGGCGCTTTGTTGTGCTACACAGCTTGTTGGATAGTCCTGTTTGCCCCTGCGCTGCAGCTGTGGCGTTTTTGGCTGTTAGGCCTCGTGTGGACGGTTCTTTGTTGATTCATGGGGAAGGCGCTTCATTGTCACGGTACCAATTTGTGGCGGTGTTTCGGCGCTGCTTGGGTGCTTTGGGTCTTCCCGTTCACGAGTTTGGTACTCATTCCTTTAGGATTGGGGCCGCCACGGAGGCGGTTAGGTGGGGGTTGGAGCAGGATGTGGTGATGAGGATTGGGAGATGGGAGTCCAATAGATTTCGTTCTTATGTCAGGCCTCATCTGCTTTAGTTTTCTCGTTCTTATGTCCGGTTTTGTTCTTTTTTAGGTTCCGGTAAGGTGGTCGTGTGGATCTTGGGGCACTCGTACGTGTATTGGGCGGCGAGACGGGCGGCGATTCGTCCCTCTGGCAGGCAGCTTGGATTTGATCCGGATAGGGTGGTAATCCGGTGGCTGGGCTTCCGAGGTATGCGGTGGGACAGAGTTGGCAGGGAACTGTCTCTCCATGATCCACGGGGTGCCCCAGGTTCTGTTGTTTCATGTGGGTGGGAACGATCTTGTTCAGGTTCCTTTGCGGGTTTTGAGCTCCAATATGAAGGCTGATTTTCAACAGTTTTGGACAGCTTATCCTTCCACGTTTTTTGTCTGGTCTCATATTGTTACCCGGTTGCGGTTGCGAGGGGCTAACTCTCATGCTGGTGTGGAGCGTGCTAGGAAACAGGTGAATAAGACCATTTCTCGTTTTTTGGCTTTCCGGGGTTCCGTCGTTATCCGGCATGACGATTTGGAAGGGGATCTCTCGGGTTTGTTTCGTCAGGATGGGGTCCATTTGTCCGATGTGGGTTTGGACATTTGGTTGCTTGATATTCAGACAGGCCTCGAGAGGGCTCTGGCGGTGGTGGGGGGCCAGTAGAATGCAAGTGGTCGCATTCCCTGGCTGTGGAGGTTTTATGCTGGCATGGTGCTAGAGCTACTCACCTTTAGGGGTGGTTGGCTCGTGGTGCACAAGCCTTCGGGCTTAAGTGCAAGACACTCCTTGGGCTAAGGGCCCTTGCACTATTGGTGCCACGGGCTGACGGGCTGACGGGCAAGGGACGCCGTCAGTCACAGCGGGTATATGGTTTACACGCCTATGCCAGATGGTGTTTATTCATTGACGGTTTCACTGGTTACTTTTCAGTTTGATGGGGTTTAGTTAATTGTTAAAAGGGGCGTTCGTTAAGCGCCCAACATATTGGTGTAAAGTTTACAAAGGGTTAATGGTACTTAACCCTTGACACGTTAATTGTGTTAGTGTCACGGTGCGGAGATGCAAGTTGGATTGCACCGTGGACATATTAATCCATATCTGACTTTTATTGACATTGTTAAATAAATAAAGTCAATTTGTTAAAATTACATTTGGTGTATGTCTTTATTGTGGTTATGGGAGGAGGGGAAAAAAGGGGGCTGCCAGGTAGGCCCTCCTCCAGTCAAGCACAGCCCTGGAGGGAGAGAAATGGACGCAGGGGCCCATGACTGGGGGGGCCTGGGCTGCCCTTCCTCTCCTCCTCCACTTTCACCTTTTGAACTGTAAAAAGTTACTAATTGCCCAGCTATATGTAAATCGGCAGATTAGGGGGTCACTCGGGGTTGGTCAGCAGCCCCTTGGTGACACCCCCCATTATATGGGCTATAAATTTGGTTCCCTACAGGGTAGGGCATTATTCCTTTACTGGCTTTTGCCTGAAAATATTCCCTCCCACCCTCCCCTCTTTTTGTGTTTGTTTCTATGGTGTAGGTTTTATGCTGGCATGGTGCTAGAGCTACTCACCTTTAGGGGTGGTTGGCTCGTGGTGCACAAGCCTTCGGGCTTAAGTGCAAGACACTCCTTGGGCTAAGGGCCCTTGCGATTCCTATTGGTGCCACGGGCTGACGGGCAAGGGACGCCGTCAGTCACAGCGGGTATATGGTTTACACGCCTATGCCAGATGGTGTTTATTCATTGACGGTTTCACTGGTTACTGTTTCAGTTTGATGGTGTTTAGTTAATTGTTAAAAGGGGCGTTCGTTAAGCGCCCAACATATTGGTGTAAAGTTTACAAAGGGTTAATGGTACTTAACCCTTGACACGTTAATTGTGTTAGTGTCACGGTGCGGAGATGCAAGTTGGATTGCACCGTGGACATATTAATCCATATCTGACTTTTATTGACATTGTTAAATAAATAAAGTCAATTTGTTAAAATTACATTTGGTGTATGTCTTTATTGTGGTTATGGGAGGAGGGGAAAAAGGGGGCTGCCAGGTAGGCCCTCCTCCAGTCATGAACTGGGTGATCTTATCCAATCACATATTCAATCTGTCACGTATATCCTGCTTGCCATTTTACAGTAATAATAGTATTATTGTTCCTTTTGAGACTCTAGTGCTACTGGTGTGTTTAGCCAAAATAGCTAACATGTAGTGAACTACAGGGATCAGGTTTGCAGCCGGCTCACTAGCAACCTTTCACGTGTATCCTCGGTGCATTCTTGACTGTAGTCTTGTATTGAAGATCGATTAAAGTATGATATAGGTTCTTTAATCTGTATGCACTATATGGCTCACTGGGTAAATAAACACTTTTGAGGTAAATAAACACTTTTACCCCATATATTGAAGGGAATCAATGTTTCCTACCTTTGTACAGCCTAAGATATTTAAAAGGACAGTGGAGTAAACATTTCATGCTGATCGAAGGAAATTTACATGTCTTACAGAATTTTATAGCTGCCCTCTGCTCACATATTCCCCAACAAGCTTAGTATTTATTTTATTCCTCCAACCTAAAACTTCAATTAAATTTCAGCTACCTTAAGTTAAGTTAAAGTGTGGCATTTTGTATACTGAATGTATATAAACTTTTGTTGTCTGGTCGCATGGACGCATCAAGGTTTATAATTTTCTTTTTATTGAAAAAAAAAAGATACATAAACAAAGAGATAACATAAGCTTTGACAGTCCAAATATCAGCTTGATAGAGCATAATGTTGGAACTTGAGCAGTATTTTCTGGGTCAGCAGGAACTTTCCAGAACCATCCCTCCGAGATCGAACGACAAAACACAACGCACAGGGAAACAAGGGCCTGGGGCTAAAACCATGGCTACCTGGACTCCACTGTTTAGGCCTTCAGCTTTTCCTAGGCGGCCAACTTAGCTCTGCTGAAGTCTATCTATAATCTTTCCACTTTTTTACCTTTCCACTTTTTTAAGCCATAGTTATTAATTTCCTTTCCACTTTTTTCCACTTTCCTTTCTACTTTTTCACTTTTTTCCACTTTCCTTTCCACTTTTCCACTTTTTTAATGCCCAGTTCCATTTTACACTGGTAGACAGCCTGCACCTTTTAGGTTTATAATTTTATGTGCATTTTGTGGAAGAGAGATTGCGAAATTCTCTGGCCATGTTAACTGATAATGTCCTATTGCCTAGTACCACCCTTTACAGATACAGTCTCTGAACCGACCTGGTGAATGTATCGTATCCTTCAGCGACTGACTTTGATCCTGTTTCCACCATAAACCCTGAGGTTATATTTACATGATCTACATTAGTATATTGCCTTGTAAAAAAAAAATCCTAAGCAGCAGAAACGTCTTAAAGGAATCCAGTGTTGCAGCTCAAGGCTGAAAGAGATCGGGGGTTGATAATGTTAGCACATGCCTCCAGCACCAACACAATACAGTCATATTACATGTTTCTGCAGTACTCAAAGGAGACCTCATGTCAAACTTTCCTCGAAGTAAGAACATAAAAGAACTGTGTATCAAAAGAATGCCATACTGAGAGGTGCATTCACCGCACATACACGTTATAGGTGAGGGTCTGTTTGATAATATTCAACAAGATGAATGCCGTGAATGTTTCCTAATAGCATTTGGATTGCAAGCTCTCATCAACAAAGACTGCTTTCTTGACTTTTACATGAAACACATCTGTTCTGTTTCCCCTTAGTTTTGCTTATTACTCTAGTGATTGACAACAGGGGCTTATTGTGAAAAGCATATAAACATCAAATTGGGGAGGTTGGTAAATGCAGAATAATCCTTACTGTCCAGTAACTCACATGGGAAGTGTAATATGACGTTAATCTGAACACATATCCTCAAAGCTACACAGAAACATTTACTGGTAAAAGAAAGACGGTTATTAAGCATATTCATATTGGGTACAGGGATATCCTTTATGGTCATATAATATGGCCAATGCTTCGGATTTCAGGCTTCCATTCATATATATAGTCACCAGGGTTATTTAAAAAAGAAAATGTAGAAATAAAAAAAATGGTGCCGGTTTAAGCAAGCAACTGCAAAATCCATTACATATATTTTTAGTTAAATTTGATTTATTTTTCAATATATATTTACCATTTTATTTTTACCGGAGGATGTATGTGGGAAATATGGAGAACATGTACAATGTAATGGATAGGGCCAGCATATTTCGCCCATATAATATATATTTACAGAAATTAATTCTTTTTACTTGTAATTGATTTAATAAATTGGAATGTATGTTTTTTTGTTACGTGATGAACTACTCAATATCATACCTCTGGGAACTTCTGGGCTACGGCTACCCGAAGCCTTCCTTTACGGGACGCGGCTAGGACTGCCCGTCAGCAGGCGGTCCTGTGACATCGGTGGGAGTTCCCCCTGACATCAGTGGGCGGTCCTGCTGACATCAGTGGGAGTTCCCGCTGACGTCGGGGGTGTTCCTGCTGACGTTGGGGGTGTTCCCTCCATTTAAGGGGAAAATGGACGGAGAGCGGGGCGTGTCAAGACCAGAGGATTCGGGTCAAACCCGGAGAGTTCCCAGGTATGCTCATTATGTCCTGATTTCCCATTGTAGAACACTGCAGAATATGATAAATATATACATAAATCATAATAATATTACAATGGATTACATTTTATTTATAGAGTATCAGCAGATTATGTAGCGCTGTTACAATAGAAACATTTTTAAATTAACAATAGCATTAACATTGACAAAACACAACTTTGACAGTTTGAATGGGACTGAGTTCAAATTAGTTTTGGGGCCACTAATACTTTTTCTGCAAGTCAAAAACTCATATTTATTTTATGATCTTTGGTTGTAACGGGAGAGACTAGTTTGACTTACTTTTTATTTGATTTAAACTTATGTTTAAGAATTTGGTTATATTGGGACACACTTCTGAAGTTGGATTACAAAGCAGCTCTTATATTAACCACTGTCAGTGGTCATGATGTTATGGCTGATCGGTGTATGTCTTGTAAGAAGTGCTGCTTAAATTGCTATATCAATAAAAAACTAACAAGAAGTGAAATACAGCGCTAACAAAACAGCAAGAAAAGCTCCAAACCAAATACTCAAGGTGGTCTTCCTTGAACACACCCAAAAACAATAAAGTGAAAAAAGAAACTTAGAGTAGGTGAGCTGTGGATAATAAATCATTAAATCAATATAAATCAATATGTAAAAAGTGTTGTTCACACCCTGTGATATCAAAAATTAATATAAAATTTGGTAATTGGTTGCACCAGATCTAGGGACTTCCTAGCAAAGGGGGTGATTTAAAAAAAAAGTTATTTTTTTATTTCAATTTGGACTATTTTATGTATCCTTATTACATTTTAAGCCATTTTTAATTCCAGGTTGTAATGCAACAAAACTGGAAAAATGGGGGTGAATACTTTTGGAAGGCACTGTACTGCGTCACTCATGTCTAGACGTTCAAGCACCTTGTCACTCCCTGACAATTTAGGTATTCCTTCAGAAGTACTTGAAGGTCATCTACATGTTTTAACATTTCATGTGTATTTTATAGAGATGCACCATATAACTTGGAAATATTATTTCTTACAATCAGAGGCACACAATCTTCTACATCTTTTGCAGTGTCAAGGATGTCTGTTTCCACTTCATGACGTTCCTCCACTTAATCGCTGCAACAGAGAAAAGATTCCTGTGGATGAAAGTCAGCTGCAGTTCAGATTCCATCTTGAGTACCGTTGGACTATTCTTCAGATGGAAACAATGACTGAAGTGGCTGAGAGATCATACAATAAAAACTGCCTAACATTGGTATGCTCCAGGATATTTTTTTTATTCCTGTCCCACAATCAAATAATTCATGTCCCATAATTACACCAGAAAAACACAAACATTACAAAAATATTCAGACATCAGGAAGAAGACATTCCACATCATCTTGGATTGGATCTAGATTCAAGTCCAAATGATTGAGTTATATAATACTTATTCTGTCCTGTTTACCCATTGTACAGCAATGCAGAATATAATGGCGCTATATAAAACAATAAATAATAATAATACAGTAATACGATATTAGCTAGACATATAAGACTTATGACTTCAGCTTATTTTAGTATGAATATGTTCCCACCCTTTTCTGCACAATAACCAAAAGTCTGTCAATGTTTTGTCAACTAAAATTCTTATTTTTAAGATGTAATTTATTAGTCCAGCTGAAATGAGTTTTTTTATTTCAACAAAATCTAGGAGCTTATTTTCTATAGAAGAGTATCCAGAAGTATTGAACAAGAATAGACAGCAGCTTTACAGATTCATGGTTAGCAGTACCATGCTGTTTGTGACAACAGCATCACATGTTACCAGTGCACAGCAACATTTAGGATTAAACATTTTAAATTTACATGTAAAGTGCAGTCCATGGATTTCTGTATAGTCTTGTCATGTGTAACCTGGCCAGTCTTGTCAGCTCGGTACTCCTGACTCCTGACTGTCCTGTCTTGAGTAAAGGGGTGTCCTGTCCTGTGCCCTGGTACTGTGATACAACCATAAACAGCAAAAATTCTGACCTCTAAAAAATAGGGACATCAGTAGAGGAAAAGGGAAACAGGATTTGGGTCCAAAAGAGGCACTATTTCTTTAAAAAGGGAGCTGCAGCTGCTTAATACATTAATAATACACAAATAAATTAGTTTCCACTTGGCTTCCAGGAAAGCTTCCAAGCGTGTGTGATGTCTGGAAACCGGGGCCTCAATTTTGTTACTGTCCTTAGAAAACAGGGGCGTTTGATCATCCTACTTCTGATTGGCTGCTAATGTAAAAAACAAAATTCAATTTTTCTGGCATGTCTTATAAATTGTCCAGTAAACAGCAAGTAATACGTTAAGGTGAGCGCCAAAGGGTAGGTTATAGCCTTTGTTCAATGTTATTTTTTTTGACAGAGCGATATAGGGGAAGACCCCTATATACCTAAGAGGACCCACAATCATAGTTGTCCCAATACATTTGGAATAGACTGGACAATATGACTTTTATTGCATGCTGTCCTAACCTACATCTGGATAAATGGCTGATATATATACACGGTATACTCAAAGCCTGTTACATGGCAAATCAGACATTGGCCATGCATAATATGGGTCTTACTTGGGAGTAACATGGGTGTCATTTTCACTTGTTGGCACAAAATTCCGTCAGCATAGAGTTATGTTGAAGCTGCTCATGCCAACTATTTCACTGCCATGTTGTGCTCCAACAGCACTGAACTATTCTGAGGAAAGAGTTTTGGGAATTTTGGGAATAAATGTGACTCAGAGATTGGTACCTCAACATTCTGATTCAATCTCTTTACTTCTATTCATACTTTCTTCTGTAGACCACCACCGACCAACAGATATCATACTAAGCAAAACATAGATTTATCTACGTGATGTGTTCGCTGCATACACACATGGAACACAGTGTTATTACCTTGCAGTCTTACACCACTTTGTAACATAGCATATATTTTTTTCTAATTTCATATAACAAATAGGCAACACCCCATATATCTTGGCTAAGAGAGTGTCTCGGGTAAACCAGGCTGAACTTAAACAGCCAGAGCAAGCATGGGTGGAATATTTGATGTATGTAGTCAGTGATTAATATTTACTGTATTTCAGTTGGATAATGGCCAAAGGTTGCTTGTTGATTCTTTTCATTGAGGACAAAGCTTTTCATTTCCATATGTTTGCAAATCAAGGTTCATTTGTGTAATTCTTCAACTTATCTGTTAGGGTGGGTTTTTACTGCAGCTTCAAGTGGTTCTGTCTCAAATAAAAGGTTTGTGTTAAGTAGGTGAAAACAAGGTTAAAGTTCGAATGTGTTCCAATGAGTAGCGTGTGTGTGAGATTGACTCACAGGTCCTTCTGCTGAATAAAGGATCTCTTGCCATCCTGTACTGGGGCAACATTTACCCAGGAATTGTGGAACTACAGCTCCAAAAATCCTTTACTCTGTGCAGTTAAAGGATGAATATTTTGGGCCCCCGGATATCCAATCAATCAATCAGAATTAACAGCACAAGTAATACAGTGCATACATTCCCCATTGTTTTCCAATCATCCACTGACAACGACACCCCCTTCCCATACATATAACAACATCATTAAACCCAACAACAAAACCAATCGGGAAAGAGCATACCGAGACGTACCTTTCCCACACCAGCTCACCGACCAGCTCGAAACCACCAACACCAGCCAAACCAGAAACACACTATTTTCTATTAACCAACCATTATTCCACCCCCACACTGACCAGCCCCACCACTGTGACACTGACGAGAAGACCCTGGGAAATTTAGGTAGGAAGAACTAATTAAAAGGAAGGACCTTTATATACAGGACCTCCCAAAGTCCCTTAACCAATGCCCCTTAACCCCATTATTCTAAGCCCACCTCCTCACCCAGTCAAGGCCACTTTCACTTTTAGCTGCGCTGTTCCATGGGCTATATGATGCCAAACAAAGTCACGCTAATTCACTAAAGTATCTAATACCGTAAAATGATAAAGGCAACCCAACTAAACTAATCAGTCCAATCACTATTCAACTGTTGAGTTGATAGTAAATACTCGCCTGAAGATATGACAAAGGGTTGTGTTGCACATCCTTTGTTACTGCGTCCGCTGAATACACTAAGGCATTACATTGGCTGTATATGTACATTGGGTCTAAATATAATATAAAATAAGTAATGATATTATATATATATATATATATAAATGTATTTGTTTTTTTCTTCTTTCTTTCTTCCTACGATGTATTACACTTAACCTTGTAAATCTCTAGTAGTACGTTTCAGCCACACTATATTGCCCCTCATAACAAGTAACTTTTCATAAGCCTGTGTAATCAAGATATTACAATGCTATTTACCATTTATGCTGCTGTGCTATTCACTGTCAGAAAACTTTTAATAAGCGTAAAATTAATTTTAGCTACATCCACAGTTTTTAAATAACATCCCAGCATTCGAAGAAGTGCGGAGACACATTGGCTTAATTCATATTGTCTATGTTGCTATCCCAGATACCCAGTGGAGCTCATACAGAAGTTCCTTCCCTCTGACATGGCTCAGTCACAGTGGCTGCAAGGAATCTGTATGCTATAGAAAAACATTAACCTAATCTTTATATCTATTGAATAAATGGGGAAATAACTGAAAGAGCAAGCCAGAAAGGAAAGAGGTTGTTCGATATACTTAATGCATGGGATGGAATGGAGGTGAGGACGTTGCTGGTTTTAAATATCAATACTGAGAATAACATAAAGAAGAGACATGAGAGATTTAAATAGTGTGGTGTACTGTAACATAATCTATGAATAGCTTGCATGCTGGCTAATTTAAACAAGTTACAGCATACGACCAAAGTACAAATGCATATGTTTATTTAGTCATTGAAGCCGTCAAGGAACTTATGCAGCATTTTCTAATATGGAGCTCATATATTCTGCTTATGAGATGGATTTTAACAAACTGTATTGGAGACAAGAGACACCAAATGTGACATACAGTATTTGAGCGTAACAATACACAAACCACACAAACACCAGTTGCACCTTTTTCTTTTTTTAAAAGCTGATTTTAGTGGCATAGATTTAAAAAGAAGAAAGTAATTCTGTTGTTCTGGACAGCCATCAATAAACCTGATGCAGCCAACAACAATCCTCATGTAGCAGTCAGCAAAAGGTAGCTTTTAATCGTCATTTAAAATGCCTCCCTGGTTTTCCTTTGAACCCCATATATGCCACTCTGCCTTCCTGGTATTCCTTTTAACCCCCTATATGCCACTCCACCTCCCCGATATTCCTTTAAACCCCTATATACCACTCTGCCTCCCTGATATTCCCAGAGTGGCATTTAGGGTTACCCTTTATTCCACTCTGCCTCCCTGATACTAATTTTAACCCCCTATATGCCACTCTGCCTCCATGATATTCTTTTTAACACCCTATATGCCACTCTGCCTCCAGAAAGCCCTTATACCCCCCATATGCCACTCTTACCCTCCCCGACTTACCAGTGCTTCCCTAGACTTCTCCCCGTGCTTCAGATTCCTTGGTGTGTAGTTGTGGCAGCTGGTAAAGGTCTGCGGGCATGCAGACAACCTCCACTGCTGCTGCAGGCCAGGGCTTCTATGAATGAGCACCGGAAGGTCACGTGACGCCAGTGCTCCATCATAGAAGTGCTGGCAGAAGTGCCGGCAGCAGCGGAGGTTGTCTGCACGCATCGCACAGACCTCCACTGGCTGCCGGAGAGGAGGATCCAGTTCCCCTGCAGCGCTGCAATGGATCTGGATCTTAGTCTTGTAGGCAGACCTCTATTTGAGGTCCGATTAGAAGACTACATCTAATATAAGACAATGAATATTTTTCAGAGCCTTTCCTCTGAAAAAAACCTTGTCTTAAAATCGTGCAAATACAGTACTTATTTATAATGTCTCAATATATCCTTCAACACCCTGGAGTAAAAATTTGTATTAATATTATACACGTATAAGGTATGTGGACACTAATTATTGAGTTTAGGTGTTTCACTCATTGCTAACAGGTTCATAAAATCAAGCACACAGGCATCTATCTCCATAGACAAACATTGGCAGTAGAATGGGTTGTACTGAAGAGCTCAGTGGCTTAGTGTGCCATCTTTGCCATCAGGAGCTTTATGAAATGGATCTCCATGGCCGAGCAGCTGCACACAAGCCGATGATGGCAATGTACAATGCTAGGCTTTGGCTGTAGTGGTGTAAAGCATACCACCACTGGACTCTGGAGTGATGAATCACAATTCACTATCTGGAAGTTTGATGGACGAATCCATGTTTGGCAGATGCCAGGTGAACACTACCTAGCAAAATGCATAGTGCCTACTGTAAAGGTTGGTGGAGAAGGGATATTGGTCTTGGGCTGTTTTCAGGGTTTGGTTCCAGTGAATGGTAACGTTAATGCTACAGCATACAATGAAATTTTAGACAAACGGCCCTTTTCTGTTCCAGAATGACTGTGCCCCTGTGCACAAAGCAATGTCTATAAAAACATGGTTTGACAAGATTGATGTAGAGGACCTTGAGCCACATGTGCAAAGCCTTAAGCTGAACTCCTTTGAACACCTATGGAATGAATTGGAATGCAGCTGCAGGGTGTCAGAGTAAATTAATGGAACTGTCATTCATGGACCATCGACAATTTGGACATGTCGCTACGGACATCAGCTGTCCCACCGCGTTTCTCTTTTGGGGTTACGCTATACTCGTGGTGGGCAACACTCAGGAGGTGGTTACAGAGCAAGAGCTTATTTGGGAACCAAACATCCATGGGCACGAATTCCCTCCGCACTCCACAATCTTGTGGAAAGAGTGGAGGCTCTTATAGCCACAAATGGAGGGGTTAACTTCATATTCATGCCCATAATTTTGGAGTGGGATGACCAACAAGCTCATATAGGTGTAATGGTCAGGTGCCCACAAACATTTGGTCATATAGTGTACTTCAATACAAAAAATTCAACGCAGTTCAACGCAGACTTATACTTAGTGGTCCTGTGGCAGAGATGTTTTAGTTTGCAATTATGACAATGATTCATGCTCACATCTGAACAATGTGATCTATAGTTTCCACAACAAAAGTTCACCGTTCAAAGAAGTTACCAGCAAAGAAGGAAGTCACGTCATATCAAGATTGTCTTACATTTAATCCTACAAATGCCACAAAATAATCTACAATGACTGATTGATAAGGCATTTACTTCAGTCCCAAGTACCAAAGATAAGAGGCAATAAACTATAGGGTATGAATATTATACTAAATGATAACAGTCACCATAAGTATATATATAATTCAGAAAAATCCCACATTACACACACAATTGGAACATAGTCTTGAAAGGAATCTATTATAACCACTACTATTATTATTATTAACCTTCTGTGTGCCTACCCTAGATCATGTGATTACTTGCTGAAGCATGTGACTACAAAGGAGCTTTTTACTGGCTGATCCTGTCACATGACTGGAAGTATTTTTTGGCTTTGTTTGTCAAATTGTTAATGTGCCCCTGTTACGCCTGCATGATAATAATGTCACCAGCAGTCCTCTTTAACACATGTTATCAGAGATTTTATTATGTGATCCCAGTTCTGCCACACTTGTTCATCGCCAAAGGAGTGTGACTTACCGCTAAGAATAGATGGGTCAGAATATGGATACAGACTTTTTATCCACAATTTTAAATACACATTTGCAGATTTTACCAATTAAACACATTTTATAGTGTTTCAACAAAAGGTGTTATGACTACCAAGGTGTTTAACAGAAGAGTTACTATCAATGTCCTGGAGGAGTGGGACACCAACACGTATGCTACAATGCTGGCGTTTATTGCAAAGAAGATGATTGAATCTGTGGGACAATTGCTTCCTTCTCCTTTTTCTGTTTTTTTTTTAGATTAATTTAGATATTGTAAGGAGTATTATTTCTTATACTGTATTTCTTAAAATATGAACCCGCCATGTCAGTTGATACTGTAATGACATTTCTGTTTGTTATTATTGTTTAGAATATCTCAACATCCTATAGGACAAAGGGCAAATATAGAAACATAGAATATGAACCATTCAGCCATCTTGTCTGCTGTTTTTTTCATGCTTTAAAGACGCAAACCTTAATAATTCCTTGGTCTTGTTTTAGACTCCTAGAGCCATATGCCTTTCACATTGTGACACCTTCCTGTCTCTTTGAGGACAACAATTCAGTGCAAAAGCGTTGATGGTTTCAGGTGCAGTGCCACCTGAGTTTGAACATTCACATTAACTTTTCTTTGCATCTTTGCAATGTGAGAGGCTGTTTTACATCCCTATCTATATGGTCCCCAATGTTGGTGATTACCTTCCGATATCAGTTCTCAAATATGGGTAGGCTAGACCCCCTGGAGTTCTGGGTTACCAATGAAGGGAAGGTGAATTGAGTCAGGCCATTGCGTATTGGGTTGTAAGTGTACTATTTTCCATGTTTTAATGATTGGATCCATAAGAGGGGATATGGGGAAGTCACAACATGTGCCCCAAGCACTTCCAATTTTTCTAAATTTAACTTAAAGCCTGTTATGCCATCCATGGGGGCAATGACTGGAAGGAATTTTCTCGAATTAGAGACATACAGTAACACATCATTCGCAAATGCTATTAACTTAAATTTCTTTAATCCAACCTTTATCCCCGATGAATTTGGGCTCCTGGCTCAGGGTCCTAGGCAAAGGATCAAGGGTCAATTAAACAGGAGGTGGGGACAGCAAGCATCTCTGACACATCCCTCTCTCCAAAGTAACGGCTCCTTGTTCTTCCCATTAGTCATTGTGGTTGTCAGGAGGGTATGGTAAAGGTTGCGTACAAAGTTTAAGAACTGTTGGCCAGAATTTGTATTTCTTATTTGGGGAGCCCCCTGACTTTGATGAGCATCTTACGATTTTTACCCCTCATCAAGTCCAACTGGTGGTGTCTCAGCAACGAAGGAACAAAAAAAGTCTGGAGTCTCTCAACCATCAATTTTGACAGGATTTTGATGTCCTGGTAGAGCAGTGTTATGGGCCGATACGATTGAACACAGGTGACAGCTTTATTGGGCAATACAATCCTTCCAGCTTTGGTGGGTGTGGAAAAGAGTTTTCCCTCCTGGAGGATTTGGTTATATAGCTTCTATATATATATAGGTTCTTCCTAATATCATGTGTGGTAATATTACTTTATCTGCTGTAATTACTTGTGTTATAGCTATAGTTGCTATGAGCCTACCCGATTTACTGCCCCATCTAAAGAACTTGTTTCTAGTAAGGGCTTTCTGATATTTTTGACCTGCAATAATATATGTATTTATCTTTTAATAATATTTATGAAAGCAAAATGTTATGAGCAAGGACTAATAAAGTGATGTAGTTATATATTCAATGAGAGCAGTTTCACACTAATGAAGATGTAGGGGTAACTAATAGTATGTGTTGCCCCCATGAAGCACTTACATACATCATAGAAAATCAGGCCCTAGGAATATATGCTTTCATCTACAGCCTGTAGATAATGCATATACTTCAGACCCATGTACTAAAGATAAGCCATGATGAGCTAGAATGTTTTTACGCGGATTATTGCCTTCATTTGAAAAGAGATGGTAAAACATGATAATGTTTACCATTATATTTAGCAATCTTCTTAGTCGAGTTTTTATGTGCAGAAAGGATTGAGTGATTCCATTCAGAGATGGGCAATGCAATTGTAAGCTCTTTGTATACAAAATGCTATAACGTTATAAAGTATACTCTCAAATGTCATGTTATTCAGTCTAGGATTGAGTACTGTATATCTTGATGCAGTTTTACTTTGCATTACTGGACCTAATTTGGCAAAACCTATACTGCCCTAGTATATCTCACCCACGTATCTTCTTATGTTTGGTTCACTGAAATTATTACAAGAAGGTTCTATGTCATCATTTAATTTTCTCTATTGTATGTGAAACTGTTTTATTTTTGTTTTTTTAAACAAGGATTCCTTTACGCAGGCATGTGAAACATGCAGCCACAGGGGCTCTCCTGCATACACCCTCAATATTCGATTTCACTGTCAGTTTAGCCTTGAGTCCTATGCATAATATTTATCAGTTTCTAACGTAAGCTCCTTGCGAGAACACATGTTAATAAAAATCTGAAATGTGTTTCGTATTGGCAAAACACTTGAGGACATTAGGTTTTGGCAGTACAAATGCCTCAAAAGGTAAATAGATAGGGAATTGAACTACTGGCTCAACAAGCTGTGATACTCAAGGGAGGGCTGGCAACATTAAGCCCAGGGACAAGTCCAACAAAGTTTCCTAGTAAAGTTTAACACAAAATTTTGTAGTTAAATGTGTTTGATAATTTGTGCCAAAAGAGCATTTGTGAGGCCAGGCACTGATGTTGAACCTAAAGGGCTGGCTCACAGTGCACCAATCCATCCTGTTTAATGAGGTTGAGGTCAGCGCTGTCAATCGAGTTCCTCCCCACCAGACTAATCAAACCATTATACTGGAATAGGGAAAAGGCCTTTCCCAAACTGGTGCCACAATTTTGATACCATACAGTTGTCTCAAATGCCTGTGTATGCTGTAGTATTAACAATATGTTTCACTAGAACTAAGAGGCCCAGACCCTCTCCAAACTTTATAGAAGGCTCTATGCATTCCAGCAATTAGCTTCCTACTGGCATCTGCCAAACCCAGATTCATCCATCAGACTTCCAGATAGTAAAGTATAGTCCAGAGGACACATTTCTAGATGGCCGCCTATGTGCTTGATTTTATACACCTGTAAGCAATTGGTGTGGCTGAAGCACCTAAACTAAATAATTTGCAGAGGTGTCCACATACTTTGGTTATTTAGTGTATAAAGTCCTGTCCTACACATATTTGTCCCTCAAATGACCAGAGAGAGGATTCAATCAGCCTAAAGTAATTTATACTCCTTGATGTTTGGAATTACAAGTAAAATGCACAAAAAAGACTTGCTATAGGCCAACAAAATTAGAGCAGCTCAAGGGAAAATTGCCCCACTGAAACCCTTGCCAACATGACAGCTGCATGCCCCACAATACCATCAGATACTATAGTCTCCAGAAATTCCTGACATCCTCCCAATTATTGCTGAGACCGTCTATCCATGGGGATGCCTATGCTGGATTGATTGGTTAGGAAGCATTTTTTTGTATTTGTATCTGTTTTCATACAGTATCTGTCATTTTGCTGTCTATATCTAGGACCGTATTCTAATATGCTGCCATGTTTTTAAGAGTTCAATGGCAGGCAAAAGGGCTTAAAAGTATCCCAGACTAGTCCAACCTAAGCTCTGCCTATTTTGACTGGCCTCTTCTTACTTCTGCGTCACTTTATGCCCAGGCCCTCTTATTGAACCATTTGTGCCTACTTTTTAAAATTGGTTTACACACTCTGTAATGAAGATACTGTATGATTAGACTATATATTTATAAGTCTTTGTTATAACTAAGCCTTTGTATTATGATCACTTCTTTTGCTCGTTGGTTGCCCTTGAATCTTTTTCATATGGGTATTCCCCTTATTGCAGATATGAATAAGTGGTCTCTTACCTGAAGAAGACATTGTGTGCCACGTGATCTCTAAAATAGATCAGGAGCTTTATTTAGGAACAGAGGCACATTATCAAAAAGTAGACTTCAACTCTTAAGGAGCACAGAATCACCAGGAGTAAAAGCTCCTGGTGTTCTGCTTTAATAGAAGTATCTTGATATTATTAAAGAGAAATATGATACATCGTGAGGGGAAAGGTCACATGTTAAAATTTCTGCTTTTCTATTATTGATAATTACCAACAAGTAGAATGACCAGCTGTCCTTCCGGTCAGCGATATTCCAATGAAAACAATCAGCTATCATTAGTGTAAGAAAATAAAAATACAGAAGGAGAAATTGCTGCAGTGCTTCACATTCTATAAAACATATAGTACAGCATTCTCAGAAGAAGCCAGCTATATACGCGATGATTACGCGTCTACTTCTTCTATACCAGCCAATACCAGCCCGAGAAGACAAAGTACATATGGTAACATTACATTATCATATCTATATGTTATATATTATTATATGAGGCAATTAAGAATAAGATTTCATTGAAAACACCCATTTTAACTATTCTATACTCCATATATGGTATATGTTTAACCGATGCACACTATGAAAGATGTCCCCAACTCCCTTGCATTTATGAGCAAAGAACTCGCTGGTAGAATTCCAACTGTGACCACTTGAAAAGAGTTAAGCCATTCTGTGGATAACTGGCTCAATCACTTAAAGTTCAGTGAAAACTATTTCCCAGCATGCATAGTGTCTTCCATTTTGTTGCCATTTAAGTATGTTTTTTCAGTCATGTGTATGAGTCACACAAACGTTTTTTTTTTTTGGAAACTTGGGCACATAAATATCCTTATCTAATTGGCCAACTTCATGGGTTAGATTGGCTCCCTGGATCTTGCCTTCATCAAATTCTGTCATTGTATCAGTAAATATCTTTTTTAGTTTGTATTCGCCTCCATTGAAGTATGCAAAACAGTTTTTTTATAATTTTGTATTTACTATTATTACTTGCAAGAGACAAATTGAATAGTTTTTTCATTTATGTAAAAAAGCAGAAGAAATGCAAAGGCTTACGTAACACAAATTTATGTAAACGTTTATTTTCACATGTACCAAATCATCTACTTTAGTAAAGCCATTCACAGATCACCACAGTGACACCCAGAACAAGTTGAGGAACAGGTTAGTACCCATGATAGATGATGCATAATTTACATGCCAATGACATATTTTGTTTGAAAGTTGGATAATAACATACTGTGCATGTTGTATGTTTGTATATGATAGCTGAGCGGCCCCTTTAAATTTATGTAGTGCCCCAATTTGCCCATTTGCCCACTACTTTTCATATGTGGTATACTTACTGCATTAATGTGCATATGATGGCTGGATTGTCCATTTAATACCATAGATTTACTATGTCCATCCTATTGATGAATTCTTTCTTTTAAATAGACAATGTACACAGCCCTGGTGATCGCAGTTTCTGCTGCCTTAGGGATAAATACAATACATAGAAAAGAGCACATACTATATATTTAGGTGATCTTAAATTTTAAAAAGCTATTGTCCTTTCTGTTCTCATATCAACAATTCACATGTAAACAATAACTGTCAATTGGTGTGGATTTCTTGGCATACAAGCATCTTTTAAGTAAATTTATGATGACCCATTTGTGCTTTTGGTATTAAAAACATGGTGGTCAGGCTAAGGCTTTGGTGCGATGAAAAGGTAGGGTTTAGCCACAAAGCAAATTCTTGATAGAATATTGATTTATAAAGTGCCATCATGGTCGGCGGCACTGTAGGTGAAGGACACATCTAAGCAGTACTGGGAGATCACCGAAAATCTACAAAATAAATAACATTACAACACACAGACTTCGAGTTTGTCCTGCCAAAGGAAAAGACCTTATGCTTTACTCCAATTCTATAATTATGCATAACTATTCACAGTTCCATGAGAAAATCGTGAATACAAGTTGTTTCGAATAATAATGCCTTGCAGGTTTATCATACATATTCTAACTTGTATTCCTTGCTGAAGGCTTTAAGCCTGATATTCAGATCTGTCAAAACTGGGTGGAGATCTATCAGATATTTATTTTCAGATGTTTCTTCTACTTTCCCTTAGAAGTCACGTTAAAGCACAACACAACATTCAAAGGCTTGCAGGTACTGGTACATGAGCATAATTAAAATATCCAACACATGTCAAATAAATGTTTAGAATGTTGTTCCATATTCTGTAACAAACGGGCTGGTTCTGTTAAAGTAACACGCGGCACTGTGTTGGGGGAATAAAAAAAATACCAAAGTGACTCCAAGAACAGCAGAATTAGGATGCAATGGTAAAGTTGCCACATCACTGTTTTTATTAGTGTTAAATATATAGGAAAACAAATATTTCAATGCAGGGTTCATTATAAGAGACTGCAAATTTCAATTACATTATATGACATGCAATGGACATTGGACATCCAATTACAACCCTCTTGCGGCTATATCAGCATCCAGTCTTCTGGAAAGGCATTTCACACGATTTTGTGGGAATTTGTGCCCATTCATCCAAAAGAATGTGAGGTCAGGCACTGATATTGGACGAGAAGACCTGTCTCGCAATTGGTGTTCCAATCCATATCAAAGGTGTTCAGTGGGATTAAAGCCAGGGCTCTCTACAGGCTACTTGAGTTCCTGCACGCAAAATTTGTCTGTGCAAACTGCTTTGTGAACAGGGTCGATCAAGTCTGAACCGAGAAGGGTGATCTACAAATCAGTGAGTTGGAAGCATACAATTGTCTGAAATGTGTTTGTATGCTGTAACATTAACATTACCCTTCACTGGCACTAAGGGGCCCAAACCCTGAGGAACAAACGCAGATCATTATCTCTCCTCTTCCATACATTACAGTAGGCGCTATGCACTCCTGTACGTAACATTCTCCTGGCATCTGCCAAACCCAGATTTGTCCATCAGACTTCCAGACTACCATGATTCATCAATCCAGAGAACACATTTCCACTTCTCCAGAGTCCAGTGCCAGTGTGATTTACATCACTCCAGCTGATGCTTGGCATTGTACATACTCATCTTTAGCTAGTGAGCAGCTGCTCAGTTATGGAAACCCAGTGGTGTTGGGCATTCCCTTCCAGGAGACATCATTGCTGACATGTACAGGAAGGTCACAGCTGGACAGGATATCCCTTGCATGGTTTGTCTAAAACCTGCTGGGATATCAGATTACTCCCCCTAACGGCCGATTCATTGCGATCACCAATGCAAGTCTTTGGTGTGAGGTCAATGAAGGGGGATCTATGGGAAGCAATGTTTCTCCCACTCCCCACAAAGGGAAAACAGTTAGAAAGTGTTAGATTTATGGAAAATAAATAAATAATAAACAAACAATGCAGTGAGCTCAGTGTTACCTCACTGGTATACATAAAAAGTAAGAAAGATCTAAGAAATTCTAAGAAAAATGCAAAACAAAATGTGTTTGTTTGGGGTTTTTTTACATTTTTTTTACATACTAGCAAAATAGCTCCAGGACCTTGCGGTAACCCACGGGACTGATGGGTAATACGGCCATGGAGCATGCATTGCTCATAAATATCCACAAATAACATGACAATGCAGCAAAGCAATGGTAGAGGAATGTCCAGTCTTATGCAGTAGTGTGTATATACCCAAATATATTATCTAGGGTTCAGGATTGACCAGAATATCCGGTTAAGTACATGTAAATAGCATCTGTCATATTGTCCATCAATACTTGATTAGAAAATTGCACAGCTCAAGAAACACTAAAAGTGAAAAAATGTACTAACACACTTCAGTTTAGAGATCAATGGGTTTTGAAACCTCTAGCATAGCACCGTAGCATAGTTTAGCTCTCTATATTTCTCCATGGCTACATTTTTTAAAGACATAGTAAAGCTTTGATCTTAACTTAAAAAATATTCACTCTACAGATCATAGTAGTTCAAATTAATTTGCAAATCATCTGGCCAGAAACCCTATTTAATATCTAGCTGTCTTCTTATCGGCTCAGAAGCCTCAATCAACCTTCATTTCGATTTCTTTTATACTTGTTCTTGTATACTTCTGAAGCGTGGTACTTATAGGATGCAACTTTTCCAATAAGTGAATGTCATCCAAGCCAGATATTCCACTGTCAACTGTAAGTGGTATTATTGGAAAGTGGAAGCTTTTAGGATCAGCAGCAACTCAGCCATGAAGCAGAAGACCACCTAAAGTCACAGAGTGGGGTCACCAATTGCTGAGGCGCATGGTGCGTAAAAGTTGCCAACACTCTGCTGATTCCATAGCTGAAGATTTCCAAACTTCCACTGGCATAAATATCAGCACAAAAACTATGTGGCGGGAGATTCATGGAATGGGTTTTTATGGCTGAGATGCTGCATGCGAGCCTCACGTCACCCAGTACAATGACAAGCGTTGGATCAAGTGGTGTAAAGCCCGCCGCCACTGGACTCAGTTGAAACATGTTCTAAGGAGTGAGAAATCACGCTTCTCTGTTCTCTGTTCAGATGCTTCTTGCAGTCTGATGAGTGAGTCTGGGTTTGGCGGATGCCAGGAGAACATCTGTATATTTTTCAGTTTAGTATTACAATAAGTTGAAATGAAAATGTCATTACAGTTCCTTCAATTTGCTATACTGTATAGAAGAACTGATTTTCTGGTACATGTTGCAACACTAGTGAGATATCTACACTTTTATCAAAGTTAGTCATTGATGTACATATATATACTTTTGGTTGACATAAGTACCATTTCTTCCATTTTAGTTCTCAGAAACACTAAAGACTAACCTCTACTAATAAAACTGCATTTTTTCCCACATGTTTGTTTGTGATAACAGTTATTACAAAAGAAAATGATTGGTGCCTACTGTAACAATTTATCTTTATTAAAGACCACGCGGCATGATACCTGTTAAGGAACATGTAGGAACAACCAAAACCAAAATGTTTGAAGTGTCTTGATTTAATGTGATAAGCCAAGTTAATGTTTTAAAAGCACATGTCCTTTTAGTCATTATACACTACATGGACAAAATGATTCCAATACCTGACCATTACACCAACCCGGACTTTGATGACATTGCATTCTAAATACATAGACATTAATATGAAGTTGGTCTCCCCCTTTGCAGCTATAACAGCTTCCACTCTTCTGGGAAGGCTTGCCACAAGAGTTTGGAGAGTTTCTGTGGGAATGTTTGCCCATTCATCCAGTAGAGCATTTGTGAGATCAGGCACTGATGTTGGACGAGAAGGCCTGACTCACAATCTCTGTTCTTGTTCATCTCAAAGCTGTATCGACTGGGTTGAGGTCAGGGATCTGTGCTTGCACACCAAACATCTTTGCCTTTATGGACCTTGCATTGTGCACTGGAACAATCATACTAGAATAGAAAAGAGCTTTCTCCAAACTGTCCCCACAAAGTTGGAAGCATAGCATTATCCATAATGTCTTGATATGCTGAAGAATTAAGATTTTCCTTCACTATTAGTAAGGGGCCCAAACCCTGATTTAATACATTTCAATACTTTTGTCCATAAAGTGGTGCACAAAGCTAGGTTCATAAAGACATGGTTGGCCCTGAACTCAACCCCATTGAACACCTTTGTCCAACATCAGTGCCTGACCTCACAAATGCTCTACTGGATCAATGGGCAAACAGTCCCACATCAACACTTCCCAGAAGTGTGGAAGCTGTTATAGCTGCAAAGGGGGAACCAAAATCATATTAATGTCTATGTATTTAGAATACAGTGTTATCAAAGTCCCTGTTGGTATAATGGTCAAGTGTCCCAATACTTTTGTCCATATAGTGTATGTCTAAAGAGGAGGAGAGCATAAATCTGACATATGAATTCACCATTCTTATAATCTGAAAGGTTCTAATGAAATGGACCCCTTTTCATTTCATAGAATGTAGGCTTTAAGGTTAGCCATACCACCAGTCAAAATCCATTGGTGGAATTGAAATCCAATATAAACATGGACCATACTTGGTGGTGTTGACAAAGAAGCTGATAATGAATTTAGAGAGAAAAATGCCTGGAATTATACTCTGGAGATGAATTTCATAATGTTCTGGCTCTCTTGCCTATAACTTGTCAAATTCATGTGAGTAAAAGGAGTCCCAAATTTCACAGCTGCTCAGCTCAAACAAAACATAAAGTCAAAATATGTCGCATTTATTTACAAGTAAAAAAAAAAGGTTATAATTCTAGCTAAAATTTGTAACCGAAATCTATATCAATAGCATATTTTTACAATATAAATTACTGATTTATCTCACAAATCTTAAACAAAATAAAAGGAACCCATCAATCATCAGAATTTCAACGAATAACCTTTTAGAGGGTTGTGGGGATCTTTTATTTTCTGTTAGTGTTGTGTGAAAACCGGTGGTTCACCATGTGCTTTGTGTTCTGAGGCTGTGACGTCAATAGGCAATTGACGGCTCATTGTAGGATGATGTTGGTACAGACAGATCTTGATGGTTCATCATATTGTTATGTGAAGTGTAAATAGGAAAAAGCAGACACTTGAGACGATTAACTACAACAGGTGTGCTCACGTTTTTTAGGTGAAAGGAAACAAACAGAGCTTTTCGCTCATGACAAAGAAGTTAAGCAAGGTTTCGCAAAATGCGCATATTTTTGGTTTGTTTCATTCTCTAAAATTAGGAGAGTCACCCTGCTGTTTCCAAAGATCAGATACAAGGGTTGTGTGCATGAAAGCCTATGAATCACTACAGGATGAGCAAGTTAAGAGGGAACAAAGTGAGGTGGTTTGGTCTCGAAAATGCCTTAAAGGGAAGCACTATTAACTCTGAAAAACATATATTTCTTAGAATTTTTCGTCTTAATGGCACTCGGGACGGCTAAACTATTAATTAAAATGTATTACCACCCAGTTTTGAGTCTGTTGTGCTTTTTGTGGCATTTGTTTGCCGATCGACAAACAGATTTTAGTGACCACATACGTATAATGGAAACCCTTAAAGTTTAAATGCTGTAATTATCATACCTGGGGACTTTCTAAATGACCTGACCCTGAGACTCTTGAAACATTAACCCTTTAATAGCCCATTGTTAAAAGTCTATGTAGTTACTCACCAAATGTGTTGTTTACCAAATGGCTTTATTAGAACTCCTCACGGAAACCTTGACATTATTTAAAGATACACTTAACCGGGTTACCTGCATTCAAGCAGGGATATCAAATATAACATGCCGGTAGCAAATACACAAACTAGGAGTCTTAGATATGATCATAGAAGTGTAGAACAGAAAGAAATCAGCCCCAGGCTATGTGACCTGAGAATCTGCCCCTTCATCTTGGACACTGAGATCAGGACAGTATATACAGTATATAGGCCAAGGAAACATAGCATTGATTACAGTAGCAGTCGGGAGGTACTCAAACTAGACCATGCAGCCTGACCAAGCTACACACTGGTCATTTTAATTACAGAAATCAACGAATAAACATGTTGACTGGTGTGGACCTGTTTTTGGTCCCAGTCTGACTATGAAGCCAGACCCTGAGAAGCTGGCTGGTGACTGGAGGCCAAGTCTAAATCAAAACCTCCCGTCAGTTAAATGGTTAAGATATGAAACTTAAGAGCTTTGTAAGTTTAGACTCACAGCCATGAAGGTTAAAAGTCCATTCCTCTAATAGAGTTTAAGAACATGAACAATCCACTCTCTTATGGGGACAGATGGGAGGAGGGAGTGTACAAGCCACATGTGTCAGGCAGGCATACTGGATAACTTCATGTCTCTGCTCAGGTATAAATACAACTAGTTTACTTACATCGGTTTTAGAAATCACCACGCGATGTATTTTAGAAAACATTTCGCAAAGCTTACTAACGAACAATGTTCCATGCAAGGTAATTTAACATAATTAATAATGTGGTCTAGCATTCAATTATTTCCTGTACTTCCAACTTTAGAGGTCTTTGGCTATTACATGCTTCCGGTAAGTTATGGAAGAAAATCTGATACTTCAGACCTAGTTTTTCCAGGATACGTGTACAACTTTACATTGTAAGCAGGGTTGGGCTGCCGTGTGGGGCAATAGCACAATGAGTTAGTGTAACGTTGAAAGTGTGGCCTCTTTTACAGTGTGCAAGCAGCCATAGAGAACAGCTCCATGCAGGGAAAAAGTGTAAGAGGTAGAAAGCTGTGTGATCAGAGACATATTTACTATTACTGAGATAGGACATTGTGCAGTTTATGGAGGATGATTTGATCCTGTACATAGTGTAAAAGGGCAGATTGGGTGAGATCAAAGATCTCCCGTGTAACCAGTCTGTTGAGCAGCAGGATACTAGGGGCGCTTTCACAAAGAGGGCTATCTGGTCCCCAGTATAGCAGCAGGGGCAGCAGTCTGTCTAGGCCAGGATACATCACTGGGTGCGATAGAGGTGTGAGGTGTTATAGAGTGGATTTATGTGTGTGAGTGCACGTATGTGTGTTTGTTAGTGTGTGTAGGTATGCTAGTGTGTATAGTAGTTCCTGGGTGGTCCACCCTGCTATACCTTGATTAAAAAGTCTGACGACCAGTGTCGTCCACGCCTTAAGTTACTGTCTATCTTACTGTCACAGGTGGTCACAAAAGTGGTATTTAGCTAGGATCCCTGGTCGTAGTGCTAGTGTCCTCCTCATGTACTGCAGAACAATATAACGGTGATAAAACAATAGATCACAATTTAATGTAGGCATATAAACAAACAAACTAATAAACAGATGGATTCACACAAAACAACCAATTAAGGAGGAGCAGGATATTGTAGTCACATGCAGCAGGAATGAGGTGGCTTTAGTGGAAATCAGTGGTTTACCAGAAGGTCCCTTGGCCTCACCTGCCACCTTCCTCGCAGTATGACCAGCTACAGCTGGGTAGCCATTCCGCGTCTCGGAGTAAACGTGCTCCTCCGTGGAACAGTCCCAAAAACAAACCCTTAGCACCAGTCAGGATGTAAAACACAGGCTTTTTATGGACACAGGGCACAGCTAATTGAGTAAACACACAGGACATACATTGGTTTATGTGTTGTTATCAATGGTATGTATAACTGAGTAATTAATTCCATTGCGTGAGTTTATACATCACACTTTACATCTTCTGGTCAGCATCATGTGAAGTGTGCTAGTAAAACAAAATAATATCATTCGCCAGGACAAGAAACTACAATTATAAAATCAAGTTGAATAGAAAGACAGAACAAATGTCTTAATACCAGGAGAATCTATATTTACATGTCATGCTAAGTTTGCATCAAGTATAATGTGGAATGTAAATCATAAAGTTTATAGGGCCTCCACAAAAAAATACTTGTATGTGTTCAGATTAAAATCTGTAATGCATATATCCTTAAGCCATAAAATTCAGTTTATCAGACATCAGACTTGACCCACAATAAATACTTCTGGTTAACACACATCTTATAAAATCTGCTGCATCAGAGTTTATGTTCTGCTATCTGCAGAGTGAAGTACCAGCAGTTAGCACTTGGTGGCACTGTTTTGTTCTTTTTTTTTAAAACTACTGTTCTCTATTATTGTTCTTAAAGGGTCCCAGGAACTCATTCCAAACAAGTTCCATACCTCAACAAAAGCTACATAGTCCACAGATCTACCCTGTTGTCAGTGATACATAACTGACAGTATGTATAAAGTAAATGAGATAATGCTCCTATCCAACACAGACCAACAGAATGCTACATATAACAGCTTGTAGGTAGAATTTGTTAGTTGCTAAAGTTGTAACATGATAATAAATATGACATATCCATTCTTAATACAGTCGAAAAAGTGCTAAAATATTCTAAGTCGTTTTAAAAGATGCAGCAGTAAAGATTTTGCAGTAATCATAGCAGTCAGGTTCTTGCCTGGATAGCAATCTTCCTTTAATTGCACTCCTTTATATCCTAAGCAAGTAATCACAGGGCCGCCACCAGAGGGCTACAACTATCATAGTTGTCTACTGGCTGGTACTGGGCTTGATCTTCCAGACGTGATCCAAGAGTGAGGTGGTTGAAAAAGCTGCAAACCAGGTTAAGAGAGTGCATTCTGAAAACAATTTATTATAAATTTGTAATGAGATCCCAGTGCCATCTTAACTCTGAAAAGGTTGTTCAGTTTCATCTGTGATCCCAAACAGCTCGCCTGTACCATATTTGCTCCCAAACAGCTTGCCTACACTATGTGTACTCCCAAACAGCTTGCCTGTGCCATCTCTGCTACAAACAGCTTGTCTGTGCCATATTTGTCCCCAAAAAGATTGTCTGTGTCGGGTTTCGGGCAAGCAGGCCGGGTAGGAGCCCAGTTGCAGGGGATACCAGGGGCTCTGTCTGTACCCCACGATTCATCATAACTGGTAGGTAGCTACAAACAGGCAAATAAAGACACAAGGCTGTATATATATATATATATATATATGCAGATAACAGTCTATATTGGAGTGTGCTGGGAGAAACAGGATTGATGTACCACGGCAAGAGACAGACTTCGGACAGGAGACCCTGGAGCGGACTTCGGACAGGAGACCCTGGAGCGGACTTCGGACAAGAGACCCTGGAGCGGACCTCAGACAGGAGACCACTGAGCGGACTCGGACAAGGAGACCACGGAGCGGACTTCGGACAAGAGACCACGCAGCGGACTTCGGACAAGAGACCACGCAGCGGACTTCGGACAAGAGACCATGGAGCGGACTTTGGACAGGGGACTCTGGAGTGCACATTAGACAGTGGACCACGGAGCAGACTTCGGACTGCATGTGGCTGGAAGCCCACAGACAGG
This sequence comes from Spea multiplicata, assembly GCA_009364415.1. Lineage (NCBI taxonomy): Eukaryota > Metazoa > Chordata > Amphibia > Anura > Pelobatidae > Spea > Spea multiplicata. The sequence continues at coordinate 27,880 of VKOC01048587.1, read as the reverse complement.
AGACTAGACTCACAGCAGATCATGTGGCAGGGAGCCCTCAGGCAGGGCACACGTAGTCAGGTAAACTAGGTCAATACCAGGAGATCACAGGAACAAAAAACAAATCGGAAGCCAAGAGCAAGGTCAGGACAAGCCAGGTCAGCACCAGGAGATCACAGGAGCCAAATCAGAAGCCAATATCAAGGTCAAAACGGGTAGAATACAACAGAGAACTGCTAGGAACACCAGGAAGCAGAGAACCAGCAAGCTGAAAACACCACAACTGAGGTGCTGAGCAGGCATTTAAAGGCCGGGCTAATATCCATCTGATAAGAACAGCTAATCCAAATTATTAGAAAAGAATGCTCCTGAGAGTGAAGGGTGGCTACTAGTGGCTGCAGGTAGACATGACATGTGTATAATTTGAAAAAGCTTTTTATGTTTTGACTCTGGGTCATGGGTCATTTTTGACCCTTTATCGTTTGATGTCAAAACTTGAGTCTAGGAGGAATTTGCAATTCAAAATCTAAAATAACCTTTGTTTGGTGGGATAAAAGAAGGCAGGTCAGAATAGTGAGATGTTTCATTTTAGTACCTAAAATGTCATATATTTCCGCACCACTGTAATTAGCTTTAATGCAATATTTCTTTTGCAGTAGCTTTCAATTTTTGTCTTCATATCGACCCACAATTAATCACTCACTAAACAAAAAATGATTTATAATTGATAACGTACCTATACATATTGCTTTAATTAAAAATAATACTCAAACGCTCATCTCCATTCGTTATTTGTATCCTTTTTTTTTTTTGCGAGTGAACTACTTGCATTGGATTCCGGGTCTAGCAATCTTTAGCAGGAGTAAGAGTTTCTCTAAGCCGTTATCAAGAGACTCTCTGAAAACCTTACATGTTGGTTGGTTGACGTTGAAAAACTAAGCGTCCATTTATTGTGGATAACAAGCGAAACTTCAAAGGGAGGCTTTGCCCGAATAACTTCAACTCACTTGTGTAGTGCTCTTGTAAGCGGCTGCACAGGCCTCCCCGCGGGGCAATTGGCATCAATACAATGGAGAACTAAAAATAGTTGTACCAGAGCTATAGGCATCTCAATCATGTTAATGAGCCGTGGGTGTAGTAATTGTGGGCATGTATTTCATCTGCATGTTGATGAGCTTCACGTGCTGACATAGTGCCGAGCTAAATATTGCAACATGAGACATCTATATAGTGAACAGCTACAAACAGTGGCATTTAAATAATCCCATATATAAAAGAAGTGCTTGAGGTTATTTTGTTCTATTAGCATTTAGTTATATTTCAAGTTGTAATTATGAATATTCCGCTACATTTCAATGAATAATTTGGAAGACCATTAGGGCTCTATTAGTAGGTTTCTTGACTTAAATATTTTACTTTTTTTGCTTATTATTTGACGGATTGCCCTTGTAACTGTTTGGCAACTGTTTTAGCTTTCTACATCTGATTATTTTAATGCTCATTATAAGGATTGTTTGAATAAACCTTGTGAAGATGTGAGAATTCACTCCACAAATGGTCAAAACTGTCCTCATAGTTCTTTCATCCCAAAGAGACTTTTATAATATCACTTTGGATAAAAATCAAGGTGTTCAAAATATTTAAACAAAATTACCTACGCTGGGCATCCTATAAACGCTGTCTATACAACCCTAAGTACTTTGTACTTGCTATTGTTATTGTGTGATATCTGAACAGCAATGTGCACTTCGCATGCCATGAGTATCATCATACCATGGACTCAGGTTTGTGGTTAATTTCTACTTAGAGCTTGGAAAGTTTTATAAATTGATGAGAGTTCTGTAGCTATAACTTGGTGTAGCTCTGTCTGCTTGACATCTTGTTATAACTGAGTTTATCAAATAGTGCGAGGAGTTGATTGTAAAGAAGAAAGGTGGCTGTTTTGAATATTTACAAATATGTTGTTTTCTGCAGCTGTTATCACTTTTGTGATAATCTCTTGAAAACTGCATCTGTTCCTCAATGGTTTTTGTTGTTTTTTTTTTACATTTTTGTTATAATAGTTGGAAAAATTGCTTCTGGTGACTGTTTTGAGACACAAATCATGATGATCTCATTGTCTAAAAATCACTCCTGCTGAAGCTTTTATTTGATTTTACTTCGTGTAGAATACACAAAAAAAAGCATTAAAGAGAAGAAAGAATGTGACCTTGAACTTCAGTCTCGGAAACTGGAAGTGGTCCAGGCTTCAGTCTAATATTTATATGTCCCAGGAATTAAATCCCATCCCGGTGAACATGATATTTTTTTAAAGTGACAGGATATCCACATTACAAACCCTTTATAAAAACAGTGTTGGTACTGTTCTCCAAGTCTCAAAGTTTATTAAATTCTGGTAAATCTAACTTTGGCCTGAGTATCCACAATGCGGGTAACCCACTTTACAAAATGAAAACAACTTACTGATTTAAATGATATTAAATGATATTAAAAAAGGCACTCACATGGCTAGGTTGCTTTTATTAACTTCATTGCTCCATGCCTGTCTATGCCTGTCAAAAGAACTGAGAAAACCTACATGATAAATAGTTTTTAAGGCAGTTAAAGACATTTAGAGGAGAAATGTATACTTTCCATAATATGTAACATCATTTCCAAGTACAAACTTAAATATGTAATGTTATACAGTAAATACACCTATGCATTATACTTGTGGCCATTAACCATCATCTAATTCTACTATAGAACTACAATGTCCATCATACCAGAAACTTAGTGCCTAAATATGCTGTAGGTTGTATTCTGCAGGAAAAGGGGACAACAAATGAGTCTAATAGCTGTGTCAGATCCACCTGGCAGAGGTTCTACTTACTAAAATATAAAATATTTCTGCTAAAAATGTTTGCACCCCGTTGCCTTCTCCCAAGTTGCCTATTTTGCATGTTCTCTCTCGATGTTCACTTGGCTACACCGCTTAGTGGGATAGCTATTTGATATCTTGGCGGCTTTAAGCCTGGCATATCAGACAGCACCAGTTAAAGATGTGGGGGGACAGAAGCCTGAAATTTCACTGGTAAAACAGAACATATGAGAGTTCAGGGTAAACATTCGGAAAATCTGGACAGCTTCCAGATAAAACATAAACTGTTACTGGCGTTGCATTGCCAATATTGTCTGTTTAACAAACGCCATTGAAGCCAACATTTCATCTGATTGTGATGGAAATCAAGAGGAGGCAGACAACATCTACATTAGTAATAAACCTAATTGTGATCATTTACATAATCACTGCAATCACATGTGTGATTTTCAAAAGATGTCTAGCCATATAGAGAACATCCCAAAATAAGGTCTAGATTGTTCCATATTTTATATCTAAAAAATAGTGTGTAAATCAATTTCTAAATAATCAGATAATTATATATTAGCAATTTTATACCTATATATAGGTTTCATTTGTCCCATTGTATACTGCTGCGGCACTATATAAAACAATAAATAATAATAATGTTTTACGCAAGAAGTCTGCTTATTTATTTAATCCTTTTTATGATTTTTATGACTTGTATCTTAGAATTTTTTTATACTACATTAAATAATATATTTTTATCACTAACAATACATCCAGGTCCTTCCTATTTATCTTACAGATTTTCTTTTTCAGATTTATTCTGTATTCCCAATATTGTCTGTTGAATAAATGCCGTTTAATCTGCATTTCTTCTGATTATGATGAAAATCAAGAGAAGGCAGACATCTACATTAGTAATAAACCAAATTGTGCTCATTTATATAATTAATGTTAATTTGTTAGTTTTACAAAGACATGTTACATATATATATATATATAAAGTAAATTAGAATCACTTGATCTTTGACAGATAGAGTATGAGACTAAGCATTATCATTTTTCAGTATTTTACAGTCTTTTAAAACCTTCTATAATTTTCTCTAATGAAGCTTTTTCTCTGTGAGGTTCCAAGCACTATTTTCCGGCCACCCAAGAGAACGTCTCTTTCATGAAGACAACCTGCATCAAAGTATTATTTTTTAATAAGCCAATGAATGTAAATTAACCGACCAAAATCACAGGATAATGCCTCGGAGATTTCATTAGCATATCTATTCACCACAACTAAAATTACCATTGAGTCTCACCAATTAAAATGAAAAAAAAAACAGGTCTTAATGATAAAAAGAAGCAGCTGTATGTCTGGTTCATTTGTTAAGTGTGAAAGTCTGATGTCTTAAATTCATTTAAATTGGCGTTATCCATTATTTTTTTTTAAGTGCCAACGTTTCCCATAGCACTTCTTATTTGTTGGAATACTTTCAAAATGTGGTGAAATAAAATTTAACTGAAGTGGTGAACAAGAGGAAAGGACAAGATATTGATGAGAGATTATTTCATTTGGATGCTCACATTTGTTCCACCAGATGCTCTAAACATTTCAGACATGGACTCTAGAATCATCTAGTCACATACGACGCCTACAGAAGATGATAAGGCTCATCCAAGCATTTCAACTATCCCTCTGCAACAAATATTTCTGATACATGTCTGAGGTTGTGGGATTATCAGTCTAGTTAACTAATTTGGTCCTGATTTCAATAATCTCAAAAATCTTGACCTTAAGGGATCTCGCTGATCTCCAGCAGCAATGAGAACTGTACGCAATAGTGTAGCCTTAATTTGCCGATCATAATCTGCTACAATTTAAATAGCCATGAAATAAGTTTTCTAACCAATCCAAATCAACTACGCTAAATATAGGAATACTCGAAAATAAAATACAAAAAAATAGTAATAATTTATCAAAATTCAGGGGATTTTGTTGAGTTACTATTATTATTTATTGTTGATTATTTCCCCTTCATGTAGTGATCTTATGGTTGTTTGGAGGCATTTATCTTTATCTACATTTTCGGGGAGCATCATTTATGTCAAGTATGTAATTGGTATGATAAGAAGGGTGATACTTAACCTAATGTATAGCTAGCTGAATCTTAATTGATTTAGTGCATTTATGGTATAACTTTGATTGGAAGAATATTTTTAATTGACGAATTAAAAGTTAAGTTTTAATTTTCATAAAATGTTACTCTTTTTTTGTTTTCAGCTGTGGCAAGACAACTAATTGGGTCAGGAGGGATTGTTATGTCTGAAAATTTCATTGGCACACTCATAATTTATTGCTTTAAAGACACTTATTTTTCTCATCAGCTTAATTCATCTGGTTAAAAATATGAAATGGCTGAAGACGGACACCTCATTTTTAGGGCTTTACCTTGATTTTTTTATGTGACTACACTACGTATTTGTGTATACAGTATGTGTACATACAACATCTGGGGTGTAGTTAAACAGTACAGGTTCATAGGAGAGATTCTGATGAACTGCTCCATTTGTTAAGAAAGTTTTCTGGGCTCTGGAAAAGAGGGACAACAGGGAGATAACAGGGACAGATGTTTTTGTTACCGAAGAACGGTCATAATTCCTAAAAAGGGACACGTGGGTGTTGTGACCTTATATTGATGCCATCATTTTTGGTTATATCAATATAAATTTAACTAAAAAGCTGCATATGCTATACAGAATACCTCTTTTATATAGAAAAACAGGGTGCATATTCTTCTCCACTGATGACAGGAATGTTAATACAAACATAATGAGCATTTTTCCACAAAAACAGTTATTCCAAATATTATTTAGGATATACTTCTGCATGCTTAGAACCATCTAAATGTCTCATATGCTAATTTTTAATTCTTCTATTAATACTAAGACCGCCAAAGTATTTTCACACGCGCTACCTGCACACGAGCTCTCAAATTAAAGGTTCAGAACAGCAAATCAACTTGTGTTATGAAAAAAAACTAGATTTCTTAAGTCTCTTGACTCAGCGGTAGACAGCCTTTAGATTAACACATGGAAACGTGCTATTAATACATTGAATGCAATGCAAAAAAGGAACAATTCACAATCTGGTTCATTTTGCTGCAGAACAATATTGGAACAAGGTTTCAATTATTATCTATCCCGTTGTGCTTTGTCTGAAACCAAACATGTTGTTTGCCAAGCTTTGACGTAACAGGGGCTCTAAAATAGACACAACGGTCTGCCAAATGGACATGCTGTGAGCATAAGTCAGCCCCAAGTTTACTTCTTAATACTGATACATAGCCCACAATATGTTCCATGTCTTTTTGTATCACATTATTCTAGGCCTAGGAAATTCAGAAGATGTATTCTAGCATGTGGCCAAGCAGTCAGCTGGACCATTCCAGGAGGTCCTGGAGTGGACCCATTATGGGCCTGTATAAACATAATGATGTCACATTGCGTATTTAGTAAAGACTCGTTTTCCAATATGTGTTCAGGGAGTAATTGAACTTATATTAGGAAAACAATATGAATAGCCTCAGTAAAGTATTCATGGACCAATCAGTAATCAGTCCAGCGCATCTGCTTTATATATATATATATATATATATATATATTGTGGTTGTGGCAGCACCATGAGATTTCTGAGGGAAAAACAAGCCTTCTGGCTTGTCTGATGTCTGTAGATGAGTGTTTAATAATACTTATACTGTCCCTTATATACACACACACAATAAGAAAAGGAACACAAAACACATTGACAAATGAAGTTTTTTATATTGTGGTACATCTATGTCACATATTCATAGGTCTAAGCCCTTTTCTTAAGTTGAGACTCATAAATCAGGGGGCGCTCAGAGGAGCTGCTAATATTACACGGCCACCTGGGCATCCATGACTGGACAAATATGATAACAGGGAATCTTGGGCTACAGCCAGAACTCTTACTCAGGAGATCTGCATCAGAGATGTAGATCATTCACTGGCAGTGAAAAGGGTCAGTTTTCACCCTCTTAGCACCAGCAGTGGTTCAAGAAATTCTTCTTAGGGTGTAGGCACAGATTTCCATTTAGAAGTGGAATACGAAACTCTACAACGAAAATAAAAAGCAATATTATTATATTACAGTTGTTCTGCATCTGTCCTAGATTTCAGCAGCTTACCATATATCATTATATGTGTTAGTTACTGACACAACAAAATGATAATAGCTTCTATAGAAATAATAATGAAAAACGAAAAAAGGTAAAAGGAAAATTGCACATACTACATTTCCAAGACAATTAAGGGGGGAAACTATTAGAAAATTCAATGGGAGACAAAGTTACATTCAATGTGGATCCACATTCTTGATGAATGGGACAACGTGGTTAGATGCATCAGTTGTTGTAAAGGTAAGATTTTCTGTCATCACGTGCCATACCATGTTCTTCACCCCTTTTGTCTAGGTAAGGTTTCTGACTATAAATGAACTTTTGAATTTGACAGTTTTATTAGACTTCTTAGATTGTAATCTCAGACCTTGACCTCGCACTTGATTATATTCCATCAGCCTAGACCTACGTTTATAGCTTTGTTTAAGAGTGTGCTCTGTCAACTCCAGTCATTGTTTTTAATCCTGTTTAATATGGAACTATATTAACTATAACTATAATATACTAGATATTTTCTCAGCAACCAGGCCCTTCCTTTGAAAGCGTTCACATTCGATACAAGCAGAGATATGGTTCTGTCAGACCACAGTTTAGTGTGACAAACCAAAACCGTTTGGTGCAGGGTCAAAGGGGGCACAAAAGTTGTCTATCAAACCAGTATCAAAGCTTTAACCAGTGCTATTTATTGTAAGAACATGATTTTGGCTATCTCTCCTGTTTTTGGCCCAATCAAGTTTTTCCAACTACAGATTTTTTTTTAATGGAGAAACAATACAGACCTCTTAAAATCATGTAAATACTTTTCATACCTTTCTTATATATATATATATATATATATATATATATATATATATATATACACACAGTTAGTTCCAGTTCGTTCACAGTTAGTTCCAGAAATATTTGGACACTGACACAAGTTTTGTTACTTCAGCCGTTTGCCAAAATAAATTCAAATTACATAAAATAATAATGAAATAATTTATGTTGGGGGAGTGGCAACGATTAGAAATTTCTTGGTTGGATAGGTTAAATACATTAAAAACATATATAATACCCAGGTTAATTTATTTATTCAGAACCATCCCAATTTTAACTCAATTTGACAAATATTACCACCAGTGGTTAAATAAGGCCAAGAGTTTCACGCTCTATTTTAAGTAAAACCATGTACTAGCTGGGACTAAAATTTCCTTATGTACAAAATTTACATAAAATCTGTATGGTCAGCCACTTTATAGCCTGGGATGTTAAACGTGACCAAGACTTACCCTGGTATAAATATGAAAGATGGAAATGTAGCGAATTTGATCCATTCCACTTCTATTGGCTTAATTCAGAAGCTATAAGGAAATGAAGAATATCTAACCCTCTGATACTAAATATTTTAAAAAATATGTTCAGTTTTAAAGAAAAATTTGGTTCTACTGACTCATGGTCACTTTCTACGCCCGTAGAAGCGTTACAACTATTTATCAAAGCTATAGACTTTGAAACTTGGCAGGCTTATGGGATAGCAAAAATAGAAGATATCTACTCCCCTGTGTCCTTTTTAGAATTACAAACCAAATTTTCTCTCCCAAATAAGGAACAATTTTCTTTTCTAAGACTTATAAGTTTTATTAAATCTAGGTCTCTGAATCCAGTAACTATCTTAGACGGGTTTATAGAAGGCCACTATAAGAAAAAATCTAATCTCCAAATTAGGAATACTATTAGAAAAGATATCAACTGATATATCCTGAAATGGGAGGCCGAACTAGGCATTTCTTACCCGATAGAAGTCTGGTACTCTGCCTGGATTAAATGAAGGAAAGCCATTCATTGTATAAACCCCCAGGAACATTATTTCAAGATGCTTCATAGATGGTATTTACACTCCCACAACTTTACATAAAATGTTGGGCTCAATCTCTAATCAATGCTGGAGATGTAAACTAGAACCAGGCACAGCGGCCCATATTTGGTGGAATTGTAGCAGTTTAATTAACCTAAAATGTGAAGTTACGAATTTGTTCAAAAAGATGTTTGGAATACAAAGGGAGTTATCCCCCTCAATCTTTTCACATAGATATACCTCATAAAAATAAAGTTAATTTGGATTTAACTATTAACATATTGGCAGCAATAAAAATTTGTATTGCACGTAGCTGGAAATCAGAAGCAGTACCTGCTTGGTCACAAATTACGAGCCAAATTGAATATCAACATTTAATGGAGAAACATTTCTTTAGAATACATAATAACTTAAAAAAATATGATAAGATCTGGTTACCATGGCGAAGTATCTATCCCGATACGGATTAATACTTCTTTTTTCTTTCTTTTTTCCTTTTTTCTTTTTTTCCTTGCCAACTTATCTTTATCATTATCTTTTTATACCCCTGAAAGCCTTTAAGCTCTGTTTATAGAGGTATGAATGTGTACAGACTATTTCTCAATATTTAATATAATATAATAAGATGGACATCCTTAAGCAATGTTTTTTCCATTGTTTGGGAGAATTATGTTCATGTCATTTCAGATGCGGGGAAGTGCTGTTATTTGATATGTTTGAATATGAGGGAAAAAAATAATAATACAAATTAAAAAAAGCTGTTTCATTGACAGATGTGGGCTATTCCTTCACTATTTCTACATTAGTTAAGCTGGTAAAAGGTCTGGAGTTGATTAGAAGTGTGGCATTTGGAAGCTGTTGCTTTGAACTCACAACATGCAGTCAAAGGAGAGATAGCAGGAACATTGGGAGCGGCCAAATTAACATTTTGAGGGGAAAAAAAGAACCCACTGGTGAGCACTGCAACACAAAAAGGCCTGGACATCCATGGAAGACAACAATGGTGGATGATTGTAGGATCCTTTCCATGGTAAAGAAAAACCCCTTCACAACATCCAGCCAAGTGAAGAACACTCTCCAGGAGGTAAGCATATCATTATCCATGTCTACCAAAGACCACAAGCGCAAATAAAGAGGGTTCACCACAAGGTGCAAACCTTGAAATTAAGATCAACCTGTACCACAATATAGGGAAGAAAAAAGCATGAAGAAGGCTTGGAAGGGCTCATGATCCGAAGCATACCACATCATCTGTAAAACAAGATGGTGGTAATGTGATGACACCATCCATGGCTTTCAAGTGCTCTGGGTCACTAGTGTTTATTGATGATGTGACAGAAGCAGCCAGATGAATTCTGAAGTGTATAGGGATGTATTGTCTGCTCAGATGCTGGAGAATGTATTTCACTTACTGAGGACAAAACTGAAGACAGCTGCAGTGAAACCCTCGCAAAGCATCACAAAGGAGGAAACCCAGTGTTTCCCAGTGTGGTGATGTTCATGCGTTCCAGACTTCATTACATGCAAATGATTCTCAACAAAGTATTAAAAATGAACATTTTATTTATGGTTGTGTTGATTTGTCCAATTACATTTGAGCCCCTGAAATAAAAGGACTGTGTATGAACATGGCTGCAATTCCTAAATGTTTCATTCAATATATATATATACTGTATATTATATGACCCTATTTCTATGCTTAACATTTAAGCAGAACATACTAAAGAAAGCAGCTAATGGCCTATTTGACTAGCATTAACTGCCTGGTTCGTGAGAATAGAGAATTGGCTTTCATATTACAAAGCTTGGGAAAAATTCTTCTTGAAAGCAAGAAGTTGAATGGGAAAGATGCATGGAGGTGGGAATTCATTACAATACCATGTTATTATTGGAAACTAGAAAATGCATGTGTTATTGTAGTATGGTATTTGTCCCCTGAAAGTAAACAAGGAAATTAATAGGAGTAAAGGCTTCACCTTCCAGGTAGTCGGGCTTTCACTGTGTTGTTTACAAACGATAGTATTTACTCTGCGCTCTATTTTCTCCACATTGGTATACTTAGTCACTGTGAGGAACAGGCATGTGAGGAACAGGCATGTGAGGATATCGTGTGAGTATTATAAAGTCATGGAAGAAGAGCCAGACAATATGGTCACGTTATCTGTGCTGTGTACATTTGATTGTGTTATCTTCTTTATTCTGATCGCTTTAACATAAATGGTGTCTGCCTTTTTCATTGATGGTGATGACAGTTATGTCCCATGTGCCTTATTTTATGTTTGTCACTTAAGATCACCCAATGCAGGAGTAGGCAGTAATAAATGCCCCACAGGTGCCAATGTCTTCCCCAAGCTGTGGATAATACTGTCCACATATCCACTCATTACCCCTGACTTTGTAAGTATATAGATAGTGTTTAAAGTATGACTTTTGTTGGGCTGCATGGGAGGGATAAGACAATAATTCTAGCCCCTAACACCCATGCATTTTTGGCCATATCGTTTATGTATGTGCATGGTCCAGTCCTCAACCAGTGTCCAATTTATGACATGTAAAATTTGATATGTTATAGCATTTGTAAATGTAAATATAAAGTATCATACGCTCCAACTATCAGTTTGCAGTAAAAAAATCACTTTGTCCCCACATATGACACATAGAAAACCTACTGGTTTCATGGAGCTGGCCAAATTAGCATTGCCATAGTAATTGATGTATCTAGAAAAAGAAAAAGAAAACAAAATCCATGGAAACAAAAAGAAACAAATCCATGTTTATCTTCCCAAAAATCCAGCTCATCATACTCCTGAATGCATATACAGTATGCTTTTTTAACACAATAATTTGCTATTCAGATCAATCCACACCTCCATAGCATTGCCAATGTAAAAAAGCAGTGACCGGTGGCAATTCCCAGCCATGCATATGATATTGTGTTTGAAAGCCCAGTATTGTGTTTACACTTACCACTTAATTTTATATTTTTTATTATTGTTCATTATTTATGTGTAAGTAAAGTAAAGTAAAAATACTTCAGGAAGCTGGATATTGTTCAATGCATTTGTTTTACACAGTATAGTACAGTACAGGTGCAGTGGAGTGAGTTGTCACAATATACAACACAGAATCTATGTTGACATAAAATTGATCTGGTTTGTACAGTATACACATACTTGCTCCCAAGCACTGTTTTCCTCAAGGACCTTTCTGTACGGTAATTAGCAGAAGCCTCATCGCTAATCTGACTGTTTGGAAGGATAGAGCAAGTATCCTGTTAAAAAGCTATTTCAGAAGGGATTATGAGGATCATGTGAAGCAGGCAAATAAGATGCCTGCGCTGTGGCTAATTGGTATCGTTTCCTTGTAGGGTCTCTTTCTCCAAGGCATCCTTCCGCTCCCTTAATAGTTTTTGTTTACATATTTTACTTTGCCACTTAGACAGGGGGCATAAAGTTGAAATTAAAAATGAATTATGCATAATACTAAGCATGCTAGGTAACTTGCAGGAATGCCGGTTCCAAATAGTCACCTATATATCCTTATAAATCCTTAGAAGTAAGGAAGGATTAAAGTTGAGTCATAGGAGGGGCTGGGCATGCCAGGGGGGTAACTATCTGCAGGTGGAAGCAGTACTGGCTCCAACCCCTTACCAGGGGCAGGCTGGTCCAGGGGCAATAGCAGATCAGATCTGGGGGGGAGATTAATGAGGCCACTTTACCTCCCTTGGGGCCAGAAGATGGCAGCCCTCCCCTTTCCCTTACAGTGCCCACCCACAGCCAAACTTTGGGATCTGAAGGATGCCTTGGAGGCCAAGCAATCAGCAGCCATTGCTGGGCCCTCTAGGGCATGTCCAAACAGTTTTCGAGTATGTAACTAGTGTGTTCACACTATTTGGGTCTTTTAATTAGACAGAGAGTTGTGGTTTCAACTCCTTCAACTTACTACATATTATGAAGGGCCAACCCCAAGGAGCTTCTGCTGCAGAGCTTTGTTGGCTCTGTATAATTTCTAGTTAAATCAGTGAGATGTATTCAAAGTCTCCTTACCCATTGTTTTATTTATTATACAGGGCAAGCTCAGCCCTTCTTGTTGTAGAACTTGGCCCTTTTAATGAATAGTTAACTGAGGAAGTTAAAACCACAATTCTCCTGCAAACTCCCAATTTAGTTATTGAACTCCAGACTGTGTTTATAGTTCTCTAGGACTGCTGGTATTGGCCCCTTAGAAAATAGTCTAAAGAGAGTTTGTGACACATTTTGGCAGACCAGCATTCATACAGTAAGATGCAGATTCACATACTAAAGTCAAGACTTTAGTAATCTCGTCATCAGAATAGAATATACGCTATATGCCCAAACGTATCGGGACATTAAGGTGTTTCTGCCACAAGGTTTGAGCTATGCCCCTTTATCCCACTGAAGGGGTGATGTTAATGCTACAGCATTTTAGACAATGACATTTAAGACAATGGTATGCTTCCAGTTTGGGGATAGCCCTTTCCTGTTCCATGATTGTGCACCTATGTACAAAGCAAGGGCCATAAACATATGGTTTGATATTGTTGGTGTCTGGCCTACACAGAGCCCTGACCTTAACCCTATTAAACACATTTGGTGTGAATTGAAACGCTGATTGTGAGTGAGCCCTTTGCGTCCAACATCAATGCCTGATGTCACAAATATATATATTTAGATAAGAGAGTATGTTATATCAATTTGAAGCATCCCGTTTAACAGTGCTAAAGTTCCATTGCTGAGCTGGGTGGCAGCTTTATATAGATACCTTGTGGCGGCACTGACTGTGGGGTATCTTGAAGGCTCTGATTCTGCAATGTGTAACACTCCACACTTCTGACAGTTGTGAAAGGTCACAGCTCAATACACTGTATCCATCTTTCGATTTGGTAATAGCGGGATGCAACAGTAGCAATCAGCATGTAATATAAGAAAACAAAGGACATTTTATCATCGGGCAATATACGGTAATATTTAAAAAAAAACTTGATATATATAAGATCACATATACGAGTGCTCACAATAAAGAGCAATAGAAGTATGGGGTCCTTCAAGACGGTATTTATCTGCTTTTGCTCTGTGTACAGCAGCGGAACCACCAGAGAGCATTTCACTCTTCAAAAGAAGACAGACCTGCTTCCTTTGAAGAGGGAAACTATGGTTTTCTAAAGATAGTGTAGTTAAGATGATACCATTTATTGGCTGACTGAGAGTTGAATTGCAAGCTTACAAAACCAAGTTGTTAGGTCCTTTCCTCATGCATTAATTAACCCCTTCCGGACCGCCGATTGCATACTGCGTCTTCACTTGAAGACCGCAGTATTTTTTTAAATATTTAAATTCCGTGATCGTGATTCGCTGCAAAGCGATCACGTGCACGGAATTGAGGGGGGGTGGCTGCTACTGATCGCTGGGAACACCCAGCGGTCAGTAGCAGCCGCCCCTCGCGATCCCAGCGTTCAAAGCGACGCTGGATCGCGTAAAAGCAGTGACGTACCTGGTACGTCCCGGTCTGCCGGTGACCCGTGACCCGGAAGTACCAGGTACGTCCCGGTCTTGAAAGGGTTAAACCCTCAGTTAGCCAATAAATATTATCATCTTAATTTACTTTTCCCCTGTTTTTCCATGGCTAACACAGTACAAACATTTTGATCATCTAAACAATAGTGTGGATAGGGGTAGCACCTGACCACATTGACCTTTGAGTTCTACTAATCATGAAACACTAAATACTTAACAGAAATGTGAAATAAATCACATTAATTAAAGATCCGTCACAAGTTGTCACCAATCACCTCTCGTTTGCTAATTGCCTTCTCAGCAAATTAATTATGCATGAAATCTGCACACCTATTGTTAGCTGTGCCCAACACACACCTAAATCCCTTAATATTTCATTACCTCTTACATTTCACAGATTAAGCATTCTTACGGATGGATCTCACAAATAAAAACCTATTTGGAACGACAACATTGGTTTCTCATTAATGATAACTTAAGCAACCAGTTGGAGTTATATGTTGCATAATGTAATACAAAACACAAGTTTTTCTTTTGCAGGATAGCCTTTCATGCAGGAGAACCTTGTGACGCTTTGGTCCATCATAACGCATAATAGATTGCGGCCAAACATGCAACTTTCCATAAAACGCACCTGCAATCTTATGCTTTTGTGAATATTCCATTAACTTGTACACAACGCCTATCTGAATAGGTGTTTATTTGACTTATTATGTGTGTGCGAGAATAGCACTACTGATATGAAATAACAAATCAATCTTACTTTATGTAAACATGGATCATACAGCTTTAAAAAACAAACAAACTATTGTTTCCAGCATTTTAAATGTTAACATTACCCAGACAAACTAAGGCCTGGCAGAAATTATTCATCTTAAAAATCTACTTATCATGTATAATATTTATTATATCAATAATAATCCTAATGTATTACTGCAAATTAAAACATATTCCATGGTATGTAAGAAGATAAAAAGTCCAAATACCATCTGCACTTTGCCAATGAGGCTCTCCAAATGACCTCTTTCACCTGTTTTTGTCTCTGATGCACGCCTGCTATGTTTTTTTCTTTGTATTTGTAACATTTTTAGAGTGGACAGATGGGGCCAAATGTTCCTTTAGTTTTGTAAACAAGTTTCGCAATGGGGTATTTTTACTCCTGTTTTTCTCCAGTTGGATTAAAGTTATATCACTTCATTCCTCTTGTATTTTCTCCCTGGCTGTTTGTTTCTGATTTTTTTTTCAGTAAAGGGAGAGCTGGCAATCGGGTTTCATTTTGAAATCACTGACTTTGCTATGGAAACTAAATAAACCTTCTCCTACAATAAGAGCCAACATGGCCTCTTATGGAGTTACAATGCATTTCTACTAACTTCTGGGCTCCAGCTACCTGGAACCTACCCTTGCAGGACGCGGCCAGTGGTGGGATTCAGCCGGTTCGCACCGGTTTGCGCGAACCGTTTCTTAAATATTGATCGGTTCGCGCGAACCGTTTCTTAATTACCCTATTATAGGCCGCACTTTCCCCCCACTTAAAGTGTTTGTGCAGCCTATAATTGGGTTTAGGATCCAGGTCCCCCGCGGCGCTACAGGGGACTTGGATCCGCCTTTTCGGCAGCAGCGGACGTCACCCTCCTCACTGAACGGGGCTGTCACCGCCCACGAAGGTCACTGAGTCGCGCTGGCCAGCTGACTCAATTCTATTTCGGATCAACGAGGACGGCTTCTTAAAATGCCACCCCTGTCGATTCGAAATAGAAGTGACTCAGCCGGCGCCGCTCAATAACTTTTGTGGGCGGCACCAGCGCTGCTCAATGACCTCTGTGGGCGGTGCCAGCCCCTTTCAATGAGGAGGATGGGTGAAGCCGCCGGCAGAAGCAGCATGGTTGCCTGCATCACACAGATGTTTGACAGCAGGAATCCAACAGAGAGCACATCGGGGTCTTCAGTCAGGTAAGTTGAAGTAACTGGGGGCATGCTTGGCAGTGGGAGGCTGGGACAAAGATGGCTATAGGAGACTGGGGGCAAAGGCAAACTCTGTCCCCAATTTCCTATAGGCATCTTTGTCACTAAATAGCTTCCCATAGTCCCATGTTTAGTGGCAAAGATGCCTATGGGAGACCGAGGGCAAAGGCAAACTCTGTCCCTAATTTCCCATAGGCATCTTTTTCACTAAATAGCTTATCATAATCCCATGTTCAGTAACAAAGATGCCTATGGCGAAACGGGGCCAAGCAAATTCTGTCCCTAGTTTCCATAGGCATCTTTGTCCCATAAAATTGCTTCCATAGCCCCATGTTAGTTGCAAAGATGCCTATGGAAACTGGGGGCAAAGGGCAAATTCTTGTCCCCAGTTTCCCGTGAGCATCTTTGTCACTAAACATGGACTATGGGAAGCTATTTAGTGACAGGTGACCTATGGGAAACTGGGGACAGAGTTAATTAATGGGATTCATTAATGGTAATTAAATGTATGCACTGGTGCTTTTTAGATGATTGCTTGAGATTTTTTTAATGTGACAAATGCAATTGATAAAACATCAAAGGAGGCATCATAGAAATATATCGCCCAGATTACACGCATAGGACTTGCCCAGCATGGAAACCCTAAAGTGAAGGCATACTGGGGTTTCCATGCATTATTTATTTGATCTATATCTTCAATGCTGTGTTTGCTTGTTATTTTTCACTTGATCTATACACGCAAGGCTGGGTTTGTGTGTAATTCAGTTGCTCTATACCTGTAATGCTATTTCTTCATGTGTAGTTTATTTGATCTATACCTGAACTACATTAATTGTGGGAACAGTTTGGGGAAGGTGCTTTTCTATTTCAGCATGACTGTGCCCAGTGCATAAAGCAAGGTCTATAAAGACATTGGTTGGATGAGTTTGGTGTGGAAGAACTTGACCGGCCGCAGAAAGCCCTGACCTCGACCCCATCGAAGAGCTTTGGGATGACTTGGAACAAAGATTGCGAGTCAGGCCTTCTGGTCCAACATCAGTGCCTAACCTCACAAATGTTCTACTGGAAGAATGGGACAAAATTCCCACAGAAACACTCCAAAATGATGTTGGAAATCTTCACAGAAAACGGAAGCTGTTATAGCTGTCTATGTATTTGGAATGCAAGGTCATAAAAGTCACGGTTGGTGTAATGGTCAGGTGTTCCAATACTTTTGTTCATATGATGTAATTCTATATATTGAAAGCAGGATGGTGACATATTCTGTAAATCACATCTTCTTGAGCTCTAGGCATGCATAGATTTGTTTTTACATTAGGAGTCCAGTGATACTTAACTTGCACCAAACACGATTGTCACATTCTAAATGAGGAAGAATTGTAGCCTGCTATGACAAATGTAGTTGGTTCTGCGTTCAATGCTGAAGCTGTTAACACTGGTGGCATAGCGCAAATCTAACCCTTATTTTAGCCCTGAGTGTCGGGTTTACGTGGTTGCTGTTCTGTAGATTATGTGCCTGCTTCTTTATCGCATGACCTAGAGCATTGACTCACAGGGTTCGTAGCACAATGTGACTCATCACAACAACTAGATCATCTTTCGTTTCTGTTTTTCGTCAGTATTTTAATGCTGAAAGATTTTTAAACCTTTTCAATGTTTACTTTATATCAGTGTGTTTTAACAATGCACGTGCTCTAAAATCTTGTCTAAATCTATCACATTCTACAAATAAGCAATCCTGCCATCAGTTCTCGCTAAGCTTTGCACAGCTTGCAGCTTTATGTTAATTGTTTACTTTTATTTTTTTTATATTATTATTATTTGTTTGTACTGTGTATAAATTCAGATTTCTTTGGTTTTTCAGAACGCATGGAACCGAGAGAACTCATATTTAAGTATTTTATACCATTTGACATGTTACCACTATCTGACCCCTGACAATACTATTACCATGGTAATTGCTAGTTATACCCATAAGTGGTGTGCAAATAAGTATTTTTTCCATATTTGTCTTTAGTCAACCATTGTATACATATTGATGTTTTGCTCAACTGAGCCGCAGAAATTTGGCATGGAACACTGCAAAGCCCCCACAGATACCCCAACATATTTTGCTCTCAACTATCCAAAGAAAGGAGCATGTGGATCTTAAATCTGAAGATCTAATTTTATGGGTGGATTACGGATTGGAGGTGATGGGGTATGATGTCATAAACAGGCATTATATATGAATGCTATATGAATCTGGCAACTATCACCATTTCTTTGTGTTATACCTCCAGGTGAGTACTGAGTACTGAGTTTGTACTAAGGGCACTTACAATTTTAGGACACTGCACATCTCATTTTGGTATAAGTGTTAATTATGTATTTTGGTGCATTTCCTTCTCTGTAATTTAAAAGAACATTTTTTTCCCCAGTTTCCATCAGGAATCTCAGAGCCCAGTAAAAAACTAAAGACAAGTCGCCCTCACCCATACTACCCTATGTTCCTCTGACTACTTCAGTCCATCAGAGTCCCAAAGCCCACAAGGGCACAGGCATAAATAGCGGCCCATGAGAGCCAAGTCCTGGGTAGTGCCATACAAGGGCTAATGAGGGGGCTCATGACAGATCAGGAAGGCCCGACCCCCTGGCCTCAAACACAAGTAATGGTTGTCCCCAGGTGTCTGGAGCTTATATACCAGAGTTTAGGCTGTGTGTCTCTCATACATACACAGTTTAAACGCAATGCTGACCGTGTAATGCATTGTGCATAGGCACTTTTCCTAATGGTGGCCCTGACTACATCTATTTTAGGCTCTAAAACTGGTTTAAAAAAAGTTGTCAGCAACAGTGCTATATGCACAACAACCCAACGTAATATTCACCTTCATCTGAGTCTAAAAGAGTTAACGTCCGTATCCTGCATGTATATTTTGCTTGGCTAGGGCTGGCAGATGATTTATGACTTGGCCGCATGCTAACAAACAGTTGAATATTCAAAGTCACAGGCATGCCTCTGTAATACTTTTAGAATGGGAGCCTGTGCATAGATATATATCTTTACAAAAATGACCTGATTCGAAACATGTGTAATTTCAGTTAGACGCCCCTGTGGCCTGCAATCTGGTTACTTCATATGTAAAGTATGTAAAGGTAGGCAAACCAGGACACATTGGGGGGGGGGGCTAGCTTCTGAAGCCAGAGAATCCGTCTTTTCAACTCAAGAACCCAATGCTAATATTAATGAAATAATGCAGAAAACACAATCTTGTGAAAATGTAAAAGAATGATTTAAGGTCCCTCCATAGCATATATGGACGACATGTCCATAGCTGACCCTCTGATTTATATATATACCTCTAAACACATTTATATATGCAGTACTATATGCAGCGGCACCCCAAGGGATGTGTATCCAACGTTTATATTCATATTTATATTCATGAAACCATTGCGCTCCCGCATATTCACACCCAGATCCGGCTCATCTCATCGTGCCGTTTAAAGGTGTGAAGACGCTGAGACGGCTGGTTAATGTGGGATTTTCACTGCCTAGAATGACAGGCTTCAGCGAGGGGTCTTATCCATATCTAATGAATTCAAGAGACATTCAGCTCTGTAGGAAGCACTCCCTTTTGCTGTAAGTAGTATGAGAGTGTGGTTTGGCAGATGCCACTGGCTCAGATCCATAGCTGAAACAGCTGAGCTTGCATTTATTTATAGATTTGCCCACAAAAGTGACTGCTCCTACGACTCTAAAATTCGTATGTGGCCATGGACTTCCCCAAGTACGGTAAAAATTACATACATTAACTCAAAAACATAAACCTTACTATGGTCTTAGATCCATTTAAAACTTACCACTCACCTCCAATCCCCTCCCATTGAAGTATTATCACAAAACAATTCTAGGTTTGCATACCTCAATATTTCAGGTTTCCCAATAGGACTTTCATTCCTCTGATTGGCTGCTTGAAGAATTATCAGACCACGAACGAGGTGGGTAGCTGCAGCTCCAGAGCTCCAGCTTCTACTTCTATTTTAATTTTACATTTTGTTTTTGAAGAATGCATATTATTGTACATTTAAAGTACTATGTATGTGTAATATGCATTCTTCTTTAGTGGGGCTGTCAATGACATTGATCTGTCCCTTTAATCTCCTATCCTGACTCTGATTAATGAAAGTCTATAGAGGAAAGGATTTAATAGGACAGACAGGGCCTCATAATATTGCCATAAAGAATCAGCTTAGTGTGGTGATGGACCAGGCAAAGTCACCCAAAATATCACAACTGACAACAATGGCAGCCTCCAGGTCAGCAGTTTAGAAAGTTTATTGGAGCAAAATGAAATGTCAATGCTAATCATTATTGTATGCAGCACTGTATTTTCTGCTAAATGAGATTTTTTTTCATTGGCGCTTCCCATGAAGCTTTTGAGAATGGTTTGTTTATTGGTGTTCACTGTCACAGGAAAAGTAAAACGTGGGCTACAATTAAAGGGTTGGTTAACTGTCCCTGAGAGCCCCACTATGGAAGAATGCATATTAAAGAGGAAAATACAGGCAAATACATATGCGGGATTCTGCAGAATCCTCCATGCATTTGCAAGGGGGACACCATGGAAATTTAAAGGGACCTCTCAGCTATCGCATGCATTAAAGTGTATGTGATGGCTGGAGTGTCCCTTAAATATATAATTAAGCATAAATCTTAGCTTTGAGCAAATAGGTATTATATTCAATGCAGGCAGTGTAAACAGATTCATCATATCCTAATGCATTATAGATGTGACATAACACTTCTGCACATAGAACAGTATTTCAGAATCACAGTAATGCTGACAATTCTTGCATTCATAATTTATACATGGCTTCTATTGGATTTCCACGGAGCATGAAATCTTTGCTTACACCAGCTCTCTGTTTAAATCAATTACTTTCCTATGACTCTGATACTGGCCAGTGGCAGTTTGAACAGTAATACAAAGAAGGTTAGTGCTGGCAACTTTCGGCTAGAAGGCAATTTGGTGGACGAAACAAACCTTGCATGGAGACTCCAGAGGCATATTATTGTACATTGAGGAGAAATAGTGGTAGGCGTGGTAGAGGTTAATACAGTGAGGGATTTTAAACATGCATTCGATAAAATGGGAGCCTAGGGTTAGTGGCACATGGGTGCAGTATTTCATCTGTGCCTCCCACCTCCATTACTTAAACACATCCACAAACTAACACAAATTTTGCCACTTACACATATAAACACACACTATCTCCATCCTTTAGGCTTACCCCTGGCACTCTACCACCATATGATGACACACACCCGCGCACCATTCACTAACACACACATTCTGACACCAAATACTAACACACACATTCTGACACCAAATACTAGGGTGTGCACACAATCTAACCCTTTATGCTGACACACTTATAACACAGTTACACTCATAATACATAAAGTTAAACACACATGCTAACACCCTAAAGTAACACTTGCACACATGCTGACACCATATGCTCATAACAGAGGTTAACCTCATACGCTCACACACATGCTGACACCATATACTCACATACACTTTCCAACCATACAGTAACACACACTCACTCTAACACCATACGCTCACACATATGCTAACATGAACACAACCTACTGCCATACTCCAACAACACACACTCTCAATGTCACACTCCACCTGCACCACATGCAGGCCCCTGTCATCAAAGCAGATTGCACACTCTGAGTTGTTGCACTGCTGCCCTGCTACCGTGGGGGTACTTGTCTTAGTGAAACCCCAACTTAGTTTCTCCTTACCAGGGGAGCGACATTTAGCCACACATTCAATTCACACTTTCTGTCAACTAATGAAGTCTCGCCCTCTGAAGAAGAGACCTTGGTATGTCTGAATGGTGTATAACTATTTCCTTGTTGGCTTAGTGGTATTTCTACTACTTTTGTGCTAGACGAAGAGCTCTAATGTTTACTCCAAAAGGTTATGGTCCACCATATATAACATTTCTTGTTTTTGCACATGGGAAGCCTTTGAACTGTCTGTGATACATCACACCCCATTTCTATGAAAAAAAAAACAGGCGACCTGCAGGTTGATGCCACCCCAGCATGATAGGCAAGGTATATTTATCTTGTACTGTCAACACTGATATCTGTAATGACCTGATAAAGTTAGATATAACAGTGTTTCATTTCCCCTGCTCCTTATAATACTTATATATCTATATATATCTATAAATATAAAGTCTATTGCTACCCACCTGATGATAAAACAGATGTTAGTACTTGAACAGCCACATATACTGCAACTACAGGCTGTTGTGCCTGCTGTATATGGATCAAACCTATGGATTCTCTCAAGCCATGTCTGGACAATAGACTAAGAGTTTAAATACTGAAGAGTCCCTGAGACAGGAATCCAGTGTGATTTCTAAGGATGGAATGACACCAAGTCACCTTACAACCACTGACACACGGCCAAGAAAATTGTATATTATGACAATAAGAAACACTACACTCTGTCCATACTTCAATGCTATATTACAGTACTACAGCACCACACAATATGGAACGATCAAGGAAATTATATGTTTTTTCCATTGGATTGAAATGTGATTATATGAATGCATTGTGTATTGTTAATGTTTATGATTGTTGTGGTTTTATTGTTCGGTGCTTTATATTTCTCTGCAACTTTTGTTGTGACACATTTTCCATATTGAAAAAACCTTATAATGATGTATATGTGTCTTACTTTTGTTTGTTTTCTGATGAATTCTATATTTATTGTTCTCACAGCTCCTTTGCTTCTGTGCACATTCTATTTTCTGTCCACTTTTTTGTGGCTTTATCATCTTATTTTTTTCCCCTCTGGAGAGAGAAAAAAGGTGTCTCTGTTTCTTCACACTAATCTAAGCCTGCCAGACATTCACCAGAATAGTTTGGTCTGTAGCACTCAAGAGAATAGATGCCATTCCCGAGAAGCATTTCATTTTATGCTAAGGGTAGAAAAGAAGCTTCTATTGTATGCAGCACAAGTTACATTAACTAAACCGTGCATCCATGTAATGGAGAAAACCAATATATCCTTAAAGATACGTCATCATGAAAGATCTATGGCTATAATATCAAATGAATAAACCCTTTGTCATTTTTTTGACCCACCACAAAAGATTTTAAATCAGCAATAGATTTTTACTCTAGTTTAAGTATGACAAATATAATCCAGAGTCATATTTTACATAGAAAATATGAAATATGCCAGTGTGCACGGAATAAAACCACAAATGCTAGATCTATGCATGATATTAAATATACATGAGTTCCATTTAGGGGCTATTTTGCTGTCAAGAATGCATAATTAATGTTTAAAATAAAATAATTACTATTACAGCTTGGGTCGCACATTCCATCATTCTTTCTACCTGCTGTAAGACCTTAGACCTAACTTGATTCTAGGTCTTGTCTTGTGAGCTAAGCTAAGAGTAAAGATAGCCTTATGCCTATCCCATGTATGTTTAAGTTTCCTCATTGTATGAACTTCTACCACTTCTGCTTCATGTTTATTCCATTTATCCACTACACTCTCAGTAAAGAAAGACTTTAAAACATATCGCACCCGCCATATTAACAGCGAAGCTCATGGAGCAATTGTTCCAGGGCCCCATGTTCTCATGGGTCTATACCATTCACATGTCTCATGAAGTGGCGATCGGTTCCGTGACACGCAGCAATCATACTTCACGGACACTGCATGTAAATAATGCCACTTCTCGCTCATGCACGACTTAATCCCATCGCTGCTCAGTGAGGCAGCTGCAGTCTGCATGGAACATACAGGAGGGAAGGATGCCGTAAGTATTATATATATTTGGATATATGTGTGTGTGTGTGTATTTGTGTCTGCTGACCATTACACCAACAGGGACTTTGATGACATTGCATTTTAAATACATAGACATTAATATGAAGTTGGTACCCCCTTTGCAGCTATAACAGCTTCTGGGAAGGCTTTCCACAAGACTATGGAGAATTTCTGTGTGGATTTTTGCCCATTCATCCAGTAGAGTCTAAACCATCTGAACAACCTCCACAGCTCAACCGGCCTCAACCAACTTATCCTCATCCTCACCAAGTAGTCCTCTCCTACTGTTTCACTTCTCCCTCAACTGACTAGATTGTAAGCTCACAAGAGCAGCGCCCTCTTCTCCTTTTGTACCAGATTGTAATTGTTTTTGAACTTTAAATGTATCCTACTAACTCTGATTGTAAAGCGCTACCAAATATTCTGGCACTATATAAATAAATATAGAATAGAAGTTAGAAAGTGGATGAAACATATAAAGTAAGACAAGCAAACAAAGGAAAGAAGATAAAAAGTGAGAAAAGATATCAGCAAGTAAGAGAAAGAACAACAGAACAAAGGACAAAAGACCAAAAGAGCTTGGTGAAATCCAGTGAAGGGTCCCCCCATGTGTAATTTCTCAAGAGCCCAAAGCTCTGTAAACTGGCCTTAACTATGTCCACTTGTTCTTATATGTGTCTTACTTAAGATATACAACCATACTTTTTTCACCCCATTATTTACACTAATAGTAAACTCACTCGTTTCCCATTCTTTCCTCCAGGTAGTACATATATATACACACAAAGTAATAGAGGACATAAAAAGCAAAGTATCTGGTTGGCACCTTGATCCTAACGTAAAGGTTTACAATGCAACAGCGTGGTATTGGTCACCATGGGAACAATAATTTCGTATTGTGGCATTTGAAATATGTTGTATTTTAGTCCCTTAGCAGACGTATACATAAACACAGATGTTCATAAGGGATGCTTCTGAGCTATTCCTAGAATGGAAACCCAACTAGCTGTATACCTAATCTAAACACACAATGCCAGCAATTCTATATAAACAAAGATGCGGCCCCAGGCCTCGGAGCCAAAGGTTCTCCAATCCCGCTAGATGGCCAGCTAATACGTGATGTGCAAGCCAAAGTTTGCCCCTACCTAGCTACTGAGTGTCTTTACATGCCCCTGGTAGATATCCGGCATGCCATTTGTCGCAGGAGGGCAAGCGCTGCCATGAGACGGCTGCCTGGGATACCAAGCTGTCAGAGGGCACTGCCATGTTTACATAGAGTGCTTGAAACCCTAAGGGCAGTCTCAAAGAGGGGCTCATGCATAAAGAAGTCTTGTCACCATAGCAACCAATGAAAGGCGAGCAGAAACAGTTCATTGGCTGCTATAATGATATGTCCCCCTTTTTCCAGGGAGTTTTTGCACTTTTTCATACTTAAATCGTTTATTATATTTCACCTGCCCCAAAATAACATATTATGAAAGTAGATAATATACTTCAGGTAAATACTTCATTGCTAAACACACTTGATGAATGTGTTTGTAGGTTTTGTACATTGAGTGCTTTTTTTCCCTTAGACAATTATGCAGACTGGCTTTCATAAACCACAAAGGATGGTTAATATGTTCTCTTCATAATTCTCTTCAAAAGCTTTCCTTGATCGGCCAGCTAGAACAGATACCCAGAGCCTGAAAGATAAACATATCACTCGTGGGACAGATTACTTTGTGCAGTTAATATATCTAAGTGTATAAAGGTATTGATTTGTTTTGCTAGCTATGAAGGGGTTAAATGACTGGCAGAAGACACACCGGGGATAATTTATTATTGATTATTATTACCGTTTAATTTGTTATTCTAATAGTATGTGTGTGTATTTCTCTATTTATCATAAAAACAGCAGACACTGGTATCACATATTTTGTGTTAGGTAGTCAATTGCAGGCCTGCACTAGCCATCTAGGGGTGTGTGGACTTTTTATATCCACTGTATTTCCTTTGTAAACTATAAATGATATAATGTTTAAATATAATAAATATTAAAGATGTGAATTTTGTTCTGTAAACAAGTAGCAAAATGTTGCATTGCACACAACATATAACATATAATATAAAAAATATAGTTCCCAATGGCACATGTTTTGTTTTGATATTATTTGATATTATCTCCCTTCTGCTTCTGTCCCAAGCAGCTGCCGGTACCCTGTTTGATGTGTTTGTGGGGGAAGCAGTGGTTGTGATCACGGCTTGATAAGGCAGTAAGAATAGGCGCATGAAGCAGTCACTAACACATGTACATGGCACGGTGACAATGGCACGGAAACTACAGGGGAATACAAAAACATCTTTACAATTCATCCCTCTGGCTGTAGTACTGTTACCTGTTGGAAAGCCCTGCATTACATGTGGTTGTTGGGATAATAATAATAATAATAAACAATAATAATGATAAATAAGTAGGGGTCCAAGGACGTTTAGAAGGTTCTACTTGTGCCCGCACTGCGCTATTATATAGGGAATGGGGCTTATAAACTGTTATAAAATGTTAAAAAAAAAACATAATAAAAAATATATACATATATTTATACATGTATATTTATTTAAGGGTTTTCTTTAGAAAAAAATGTCGTAGAGATGTTGAGTGTGAATATAAATTGGTTGTACTAGTTATTGTAATATAGGTAAAAAGTTAATTAATATTAATTCTGTAGCATTCTGAGATACTTCTTTGCAACTCATCTTCTCTTCTCCCAAGACCTACCATCTGATGGGTGATCATAATCATTCTGTGCGTTACCTAATCTCAGGAGGGCAAGGACCACTGCTTCCTAAGGCAGAATGTGACAGCTGCCTAGGGCACCAAGCTGCAGGGGCCACTCTTAAGAGCGAAACCAAACTCGGTATAATTATTTTAATGAAGGGATTCGGGGGCAGGAGGGGTGCAAAACCCACAGTCTGCCTTGGGCAGTAAAACCCTTGTCTGAAACACCAGTTAGTACTGAATACATTTGTATAAATAGCAATTCAGGTGCATACTGAGGGTGGTGTAACCATGGCAATCGATTCAATGTTCACAAGTTGCACTAAAACTTTGGGGTTAAATTATAACTGATGGCGTCCTGTGTCCTAAAACCTTAAACTACAACATCTGAATCATTACAATCATTAATGGATCCTTGGTCTTGTCCATATCCGGGTCCATATGCCATCCCCCACACGCTGCATTGGCCGCCTTCGCTGGGAACCTCTACCCCATCACCAAATTCCCTTGATAAATCTGGATTTAGGGCTTGTTTACTGAAAACTATGTTTACTGAACACCAGTCCCAGAAAAGCACTGCAGCTCTATGCGTTGCCAGCATCGGGCCACCATTAGATAGCTGTATACAGAAGCAGGCTATTCTTTAAAGACGCAGTTTGCACTGGCGGTCTGACACCCGGTGTCTGCTTCTGGTCCCTACAGCAATAGGCTAGGAAGTGCTACTGTTGCCATGACAACAAGATGCACCTCTCAGTGCTGCTGCTGACACCTCCTCCATTGCCTGCAGCTTCTCAGCACCTCTCCGCATCCCACCCACTCTGCTTCTATGCAGCATTCACCTTCTTTCTTTCTGCTTTGGTCCTTTTTTATTTTTCCTCCCACATCTGGATGCGTGCACTGC
>VKOC01048583.1:0-29176 GCA_009364415.1 Spea multiplicata | reverse complement strand
GGATGACAAACATATAAGGCACAGAGAAAGGGTAAGAAGTAGTGTGGTGGTCGTATCAATGACAGGGACGTCCTAGCAGCTAAGATGGTGCAGCTTCTCTGAAGAAGTGAGTTTTTAGATGTTTCTTGAATGTCGGGAGGGAGGGTGAATGCTGAAGGTATAAGTAGATTCCAGAGATATGGGGCAGCTCGAGTGAAATCTTGTAGACGGGAAAAGGAAGAGGTGATAAGTGAGGAGGAGAGCCTTAGCCCATGGGAGGAACGTAGGGATCGAGTAGGAGAGTATTTGCTAATGAGGTCAGAAATGTACGGAGGAGCAGTATTGTGGATGGCCTTATATGTCAGTACCAGGATCTTAAATTTAATTCTAAAGGTAATCGGGAGCCAGTGGAGGGTTACACAGAGGGGGAAGCAGAAGACGAGTCTAGCAGCGGCATTTAGGATAGACTATAGAGGAGAGAGTCGAGACAGTGGAATGCCAACCAGAAGAGTGTTGCGGTAGTCAAGACGGGAAATAAGTGAATGAACCAGAGTTTTTGTGGATTCTTGGGTGAGGAATGGGCGGATACGAGAGATGTTTTTTAGGTGCAAGCGGCAGGATCTGGTGAGGGACTGAATGTGAGGGATGAAGGAGAGGTTTGAGTCAAGGATGACCCCAAGGCATCGGGCCTGGTTAGTAGGAGAGATAGTTGTGTTGTTAATGGTGATAGAGAATTCAGGTAGTGGAGTGGAGATGGAGGGAGGGAAGATAATGAGTTCAGTTTTAGAAAGATTAAGTTTCAGGTAGCGTTGTGACATCCATGAAGAAATAGTCGACAAGCAATTGGTAACACGGGACATGAGAGATGGAGAGAGATCAGGAGAAGACATTATTGTTATACTGTGGCTATCTAAGAACTAGCAAGTGTACCAGCTTTGCTTATCAGGGCAAGGGAAGGCAGCATTGTTGTGGCATAACGTCACAAGGTATTTTTGCTTGCAAGCAGCAGGGCAAATGCAGAGCCACAATAGTGAAAATTTGAGACTGTTGGCATGTGTGTTTTTTTTTTTTTTTAATTCAGTACAAGTATAATGGTTGACAGCAGTATATAAATAACTGAAAGCCCTGAAGAGAGAGAGTAACCCCTCAAAAAAAAAAAAAAAAAAAACTGTCGATGCCCCTTTGGTTAACTTTGGTTGGAACTCTGGGTTAAATACGTAAGACACTCATTTTGAACTTAGCCTGAAATATTCACATCAGGGCAGTCCAGAGGACAGTTTTGACACCTTCTCCATGCTAGAACACCCCTAAAGTTACTTTTCAGAAACTTTTGCAATCCAAACGCTTCACAGTGAATTCATTTCAGACAACATAAACGGTTAGTTCTTTTCATGCTGGATAAGCGTTAAGCATTGCTGAATACGTTTCAGAGTTATAAGGATTAGAGCTTATTCCGTTAATATGTGCAGAAAATGAGCTGTGGTGCCTAGCAGACATAAGATTTTATTGAATATACTCCAGACTGGGGTTTCCAGAATCATGTAACTGGGGTATTTAAACTTAACCACTAAACCGTTATTAAAACAAAATAGTTACAAGTCATGCTAAGGCAATTGTAGTGGTGGTAAAGTGAGTTTCCATTGAATGCATGTTTCTTATATGGTTCTATTTTTCTTCAAAGACATTTTAAAGAGACGTTACACACATTATATGCACTTTAATGCACATGATAGCTGAGTGGTCCCTTTAAATGTTTGTGATGTCTCGTGAAGGTCTCAAGGTATAACAAGAACCCCCATGCACAGAAAGTACTCCCAGAGTAAAGATGAGCAGGCATTGTCAGAAGATCTATGTTTGGATATTTGTTACTCTGATGTTGTCATTTCTTTTAATTTCGGGGGGATATTGGGAGACATTTAGCCCTATACCTAGGCATGTGCCTATCTGCCAATACCTGTCCAGGTCTCATGCATTACTACTGCTGCTTCTCTATCTCCTTCCTTACTCCGGGGTGGTCAATTATCACCGTTTATCTCAAATATCAGAGAAATTCAGTCCTGTACTAAGTGGCTGGATGTGCCTGTCTGCCCGAGCCTGCCTCTGCTTCCGTGGCTCAGTCTCCTTCCTTACTCTGGGTGATCAATTCTTCATTTGTCTAATATCGGTGAAATTTGATCCAGTAAAATCTGGATACGTCTGTCTGGCAGCGCCTGCCCTGTCCTGCCTCTGTTGCTGCGGCTCAATGTCCTTCCTTGCTCTGGGGAATCAATACTTCATTTTTCTATTATTGAGGGAAATTCTGTGTCCTGTATCGTGGGGCAGGATATGTCTATCAGCCAGTGTCTACTCAGTGCCCTACTACTAGTGCTTTATCACCTGCCTTACTCTGACGGATCAATTTATCCAAATGGTCCAATTTTTAAAGAAATTCAGTCCCACGGCATGCTGCTGGATGGGTGTATCCATTGGTACAGTGCTGTTGCTGCTGGTAGTCCCACAATGCAAACTTGAGTCTCTCTCACTCCCTGAACTTTGAGATGCTGCTGCAGTAAGTGAAAGGTGAGCGCAGAAGGTGGCAATGACCTTCCTTTTCCGAAACAACCCCAAAAAACGGAATTCGTTGTCCGAAAACTAACGCACCTAAAACATTTTGGCCGAATCTATTTTGCTTGCTGTGCGCAAGTCCATTATCCATCTATCGAGCTACCTATCCGCCTGATGGCTTCCCTAGGGGGTTGCTGAGCCCAGGGCAAATGAAGAGTCTTCATTTCTACAACAAAGGTGATTTCAATGTTTTCCTTGAGCCACGGGAAGCAAGCTGTCTGACGGATGCGCTGCCATTCAAGGAAAACGCTACGTTTTTTTCAGTTTTGCTAAGAACAGGAACCCAGTTACCCCATATGGATGAAGTCTACTCTATCTAAATATAAATATGTATAGTATAGTATAGTAGGTTGAAAAAAGTCTTCAGTCCATCAAGTTCAACCTTTCACACATACCTAGTTCTAAGGTTGATCCAAACGAAGGCAAAAAAACCACTACTTGGGGCAATTACCAATTACGCCACATATATATATATTTTTTAAACTACTAATACATTTCCTCCATGCCCTTGCTATTGCTAATAAGCATCAAGACAACAGTCAGCATCCACTCATAAGTAAAAAAAAAAAACAAACGTATTTACATATTTTGTCGCAATCACACAATTACACGAGTGAAAACGTTGATTAAAAATGACATTTTAAAAGAGTCACCACATTTTTGAGGCTTCCTTTGGTGGGAAGAGGTTTGGGGGGAAAAAATGCAAACATTAGCAATCTAGCTGCTTATTAAAATGTCAAGAATAAATGTGATTTACTTAACGCACATAACAAGAAGAACATATTTAGGGAAAGCTCCCGTACGGTCCTACAGTGTGATTACGATATCATTTCATTTAGTACAGGAGGGTAATTACAATCCGCCATCCAAGAAAGCTGCCATCATAGTTATTTTTTTTTTAACCTGTTACTGTCTGAACAGCTAAAGAATGCCCAATACGATTTAGATTTTTGTTATTGGGAGTGAAAATAAGTACATAGATGAATGAAAGTGAGGAAGGAGATCCGAACCTGGTTTCATTGATAAAATTATGGCTGCTTGTAGTTTCGGAAAACATAACTTCAAATATTCCAATCATACTGAATAATTCCCAAAATATGGGACCTTTCAATCAGAAACACTTTATATTAAAATGTTGTATTTAGAAATCAAACATAACTCTATTAAAGACAGTCAATAAATGGCTGGCCCAGTGTTTTAATCAAAAATCTGCCTTTTCCTTTCCGTATCGTCAGAACTACATTTTCGAACGCAAACAGATTTTCAGCATATACTCACGTTGTGTCTGTTTGCATTAGTCCCAAGGCTGCCCCATGAAACAGAAAGACACAGAATATACTATGAATTAAATTCGACTTTTTCCGCAGATTATGGAGGGATGTCTTCAGTGGTGACATCCCTTTGCATTTAGGTTATATAAATATAGTGGCCAATGCCTCAATTGGCTAATTCCACGCAGTCTGTATTTCTACAAAGTAATATGTAGGCAATCGGGCACAGGAAAATATGGGTATCCCTAACATACTCTAAATGTGCATTTTTGTTATTAGCATACCTGGGAACTTCCCGGGGTAGGCAATCCAGAGCACTCTGGGCGAGCAGACGTATAGATGGGCTAGTTGCACATTAGAGTCGGGCCAGCCCCAGTCAGTCTTATGTAGGTGAGGAGTAGAAAAGGGGTGGACATGACTAAATGTCCCTTCCCTGTCTGGGGAAAAGAGGAAAGCAACCTAGAGTCTTGGGGACACAGGGCTTCATCTGGAGACTCTGGGTGAGTTCCCGGAGAGTTCCCAAGTGTGGTTATTGGTGAAGGTTTGGGCTCTCTACGTTTTCTAGGTCGTAAGATCATTTGAGCAGGACCCGTCTCACCCTTTGTTTCTGTAAATCTAACCAACTGTCTGGTTCTCCTCCATTATTCACGGGCAGGGCTCACATTGCTATATCATTTCATGCTTCACACATATGATTGTCATTCAAAAGAAACACCTGATACCTCTGAGCAGAAAAGCTAGATGACAAGTGTACAATAAGTGGAAATAAGTGGAAATAATTAGAACCCATCACACCGATAGGGTTTATAATTGATAGAGAAAAGAAGGATTGTAAGATTATCCATCTCTGGATGTTTTTAATACAGAAGGCAAGCCCTATTTCTTCCCTCCCAATAACAATGTCACTTTGGTATTAAAGGATATCAAAAATATATATTTAGAAATCATAGCAAATGATTCACTAAAGAGGGAGTTTTCAGGGAAGTAAACCTTTCCACTCCCTTATATAACTATACATTATTAAGGGCAAAACCTACTGAGTTTCTCCTGCAGGAAGGTCTGTGTTGGTCCGGAATAATGCATAGATTTCTTAAACTGCTCCTCACTGATTTAATTATACATTGCACAGGGTCAAGTTAGCCCTCCGTGCAGGAGAAGCTCACTGTAGGTTGTCCTTGATAACGCATGCTGGTTCCTAGTAAGTGAAAATATTTAATGAGCCATAGAATATTAATAGAAACAAATTTAACCCTTCATAGTTTGGTCATTATATAACACAAATACATCAGGGCTGTCGTTATGGTTCCTGGTGCCTTCTACTACATAAACCTGCATGCCAAAATAGGAAAGAACTAGAGATGTTTTACCAGCTCGGCCCCTAGTCAGCCACCTAGTGTTTTTATATAATGGAGCCGGCTCTGTTCAATGGTACATGATGGTCTTAATGATTTATGCAGACACCCTAGTTTATGCTAGGACTCTCTCATTAAAATTGTTTTTATAGAAATGATAGCAGATGCACAGTATATCATAGTAATAACAAGTACATCATTTTGGGTAGATAGCTCCAATCAAGCAGTCAAGTGTAATCGCAGATGTACAATCACATAAGAGATCAACAAAACATATTCCATTTACTCCTTTATGTCCAATATGGTGAAATAACATAAACTTTAAACCAACATCAGAAATGTAATGTGCGAGCAAGGTATTACTAGCAGTTGAGTAGAAAATATTGTTATGTTTCAGTGTTGGGCTCTAAAGGAAAGCAACAGATGTTAGGTAGTTTATATACAAAATGTGTCCGTACAAATCTAAGCATTGTAATGTGTGGTGTAGGTGATTATATCAAACTAATCTTCTGAAGCACATGGTACCAGCAGGAATGAGCCCAAGGTGGAGGCACCCCTGGGTTCTAGGTGACCGAATTTTCAGCCATTAGTCACCGTTGTGTAGTCTTAGGTCACCTGCTTCATAACTGCAGTCCCATGCAAACTAAGGATTGACACGTGGCAAGGAGGGCATATAAATCTCTAACATGGTTCCAAGGTAAAGAGTTAGATGTCCTTCATCTTCAAGCTTTGATGAGTTGTCTCTAAAAGGAACCAGAACGTCATCCTGGTATAACGAGAGGTAGGCAAAGTGTCCATACTTGGACATCAATGTCCATGACCAGGCTTTTGGAAGTCATTGTTGCTTATGGGGCATTTAGTCAATTGTCCTTCACAAAGAATGTGGCTGCCTACCCGTGGGTGTAACACCGCTGATAACCACCACTAAAGCTGACCCATATCATACTCCCCGGCATTTAAATGAGGTTGGGATTGGGTTGGGGGTTTGGCTAGAAGTGGGCGTGGTTACCAGCTCACCCTACCCAAAAAGCCACAATGTTCTCCAGCTGAATGATGGGATCTCCCCAAATGGCACCTTAAGGGTCTTCTTTTTATACGAGAAGTTCGGTGCTAAATAAAAAGCTACATCAAAATGGTTCCTGTACAAACTGCAGTGATGTTTATAGTAAAAAAAAAAAAAAATGATTTATGTACGGCATAACACATTTGATTTTATTGAAAGTAATTTTCCATCCTGAGTTATACAAGTATTTTAAAACTAGTAACTAGTTTATATAGTTTATAAAAGATAAAGCAATTAGGAAATAGAGGCCACGTGCAAACTTTTATTATATGCGGTCGCTACTACATTCTATAATAGTGGAGCTCATTTGGTGGAAAAATAACAAAAATGTGTTTTTTTTTCTTTTTTTCTTCATAGTCTTGTATTACTAACAGACTGATTCAGACATTTTCTGATACAAATCTAGTCTCTGCTTGAAATCTGCAATTATCTCACTTTTTACACCAAGTCTGTATTATTATTTGAATTATGGTAAGAGGAACAAGGATTTTATTACAATTCCATGGTAACAAGAAATTACCCTGACTGTATCATTCAGAAGAGATGCGTGACTGATTCCCTGGGTCAGGCCACCACGCTGCCTCTTTATCTTGAATTAGTCTTGAAATAGTAATCTTTTCACCTTTTTGTATATGAAAAATTCATATTCCAAGCATAACAAGCGCACACGCTTTTCTGTACAGTGACTTGCTGCCACAGTGGTTCACCCTTAATGTTTTCACAAAGTAATACGGCTTCGAGATGTGAGAGAAAAAAAAAGCTTCCACCATGGTTATCGTCTCAGGTCTATATGCCAGTGTTATTATATAGAACAATAAGAAAAACCACTTTCACTCCCGCATTGTCCTGTAAATCTGTCGATTATTGCATTGTTTTCCTGCTAATTATTTACTGAGGAACCTCTGACCTAGGCTGACTAAGGGGTCGGCAGTCATAACGCCGAAAAACCTGGGGAAAATAGAGTCGGCACATCCCACCATAAAATGACACAAAGAGCCATGATATGACATCATATCCTGACAGTGGCTGCGGAGTTGCCAGCTGGGGAAGCTTTCCTAAGTCAGGCCTGGAGCAGCTTTCACAATGCATGCCTCCTAACTGTCCCGTTTTTCGTGACAGAGGTAGAGCTCAGCAGGACAGCAGGATTCCAGACTCCGCAGTCCTGATGGCTTTCTCTGGCGTCTGGGAGAATGCCATCGTGACAAATTGGGATGCCGGGATTGGAGCTTGAAGGTATGCGCTACTTTGCGTATGTTGGGGGGAGAAAGTTAGGAGGTATGACAATAAATATGTCACTAGGAAGAACAGCATAACACCAATAGGGTATTCCATACACTAACATAAATAAAGTAAATAAGTATAGTTATGAGTAAAGGAAGAGCAGTTTGCGCAGTTGAAGGATGGAGATGGAAGCATATACAGGTACGTATATTTATATAAACCAGCTTCTTGACATGTTCTTACAGGAAACAGTTTGTCACAGTTACAGTGTTCTAGTTGGGATGTTTAATACCCTCCAACATCTAAACCCTTGGGTGGTTTAAACCAATAATAGCATTTTTAAACCCCAAAAATGCTATGATTCTCCCATTGCCTCTCACTGGAGGCACCGCAGGGACCATCAGCGATCACCTACATTGGAAGCTTCTCATGATTAAACGTACATGTGAGACTTCTTGTGCTTCACTGATCGCGGGGATAGAGAATGCTGTGGACTGTTGAGCGAGAATGTGGATGAAGCATACCGCGGTATGCTTCCTGCTTTCAGTAGAGACAGCTGGGGGAGGAGTTAAATAATATAGTAATCTCATTTCTATCTCCTTTAACGAATGAACACTGGCACCAATCAGCATTAATCTTCCAAAGAGTTCATGCAAACTTGGAGTCTTTAATGCATTTATCATGAAAACAGGATTGGAAGTTTCCTTTAAGTAACAAAGCAACAAAATGGTGCTTTTTAGTTGCTTAATTTTTTTTATTATCGTTTTTGTAAATATGATTTAACACATTCTCTGTTAAATTACTTTTCATTTTTCAATTCTTGCCAGTGTCTTCTGGGACAAAGTTAGAGAAAACGGTCAAACAATTTATGAACAAAATATATAAAGTTTTCATTAACAAGTCTTTTGGTTATATTTTAATATTTTTTTTAGCAAAATGATTTTGATATTATTTTCCAAATCTCTTTCTTAATACTACAATTTTCTATAGTTTACATTATATTTATGTAAATAAAATAAGTTAAAAAAGTCTTTTATTGTTAGAAGTGTGAAATTACACTTTTATCAACACATTCTAGTTTATGAAGCTTTGATTGAAGGATTTCTTTTTGAAATCATTGGCTTTGTCCTGAAATTTCCTGGCATCGGCACTGCAAATAGATGTTTGATCAAAGACGTATTAACTTCCCAGAGGCACCTTAACTGAAGAATTCCTAATTGTGGCAAGAATGTTTCATGCCTTTGTTAGCAGTCATGTTTTCCAACACTTGCCTTTAACTCATTGATAGCCACATTAGGGAAATAAATCACTACTACATAGATCTTGAAATCAAAACAGTTTTCATCTAAAATTTTCTGTGCCATTATCTTATGCCAGGTTACCATTCACTCTTCTGCACAAGTGGATAATAGGGCCAGGTCTATCGTATAGGTTAAATAGGTGGCTGCAAAAAGGGGAGCGCTAATGGGGAGGCACTGCCCCCAAGATTTATGAATTGGCTAGTGCGGCTACTAACTCACAACTCCTAACTGCTGCCCCCAGTGAATCGGGATGCCGGGTGGTGGAACCTGGGAGGTAGCCCTACTGCATTCTCAAGCGTCAAGACCACAGGATTGCGCTCCCAAATTCCGCCTCCTTCCTGCCGAGCTTTACCCGTGCCCCAAAAAGTGGGGCAGAGATAGAGTTCGGCTGGACAACTGGGTAGAGTGAAAAAATTGAGATATTTTCGGGATAAACTATAATTTCCAGAGTGATGAGTGATCTTATATTTTGGAATGTATTGCATATCATTTTGGCACGCCGAGAGTTAACATGTTACCCCCCCACACACACACCCCCCAGCTGAATTGCGCTGCATGCTTTCTCATTCTTCTTGGTGACATGAATACAAATCGATGATGAATAGACTGATATGCATTGGAAAGAATATTTTCTTTTGGTAAACAGCCATAGGTATGTACGGGGAAAGCCATGCAGTGCTTCGCATACAGAAGTAATAGCTATGAAAATCTCATTTGTATGTAAGAGTTATTCTGCTGTTTGTTACAAGGGTCATGATTACATACTTCTGCAAGAAGTCATAACATGCAGCAAGATTTCATTGCATTTTAATACGGTGACGTATTCTATAAAGTACATTTGTTGAACGGGGGAAATATTTTCTATAAAATTTATAGTGCTTTATAAAGTAATGCAGATTAGAATTAACAAAAAACTGTTTTCATCCAATTTTGTTCCAATGAACCTCCTTTATATGCAGACCTGGATGCCGTCCTTGTTGTCTGTCATGTGACATTGTCAGTGATTTTTCCTGCATAAACACCACACTGACCTCATGCTTTATGGCAATGCTAATGAAGTCCATCCTCCATAGACTTTCATTAGTCAGAGAGGAAAGCTGGGTTTTTTTGTTTGTTTGTTTTTTTTTTTTACACAAAGCAGTGTGATAAAATATAAACACAGTATATTGTATGTAGAAATTGTGTATGTGTATTTCATTCTTCCACACTTTTTTGGCATAGCAGAGTTGTTCATTTCATCAATCCTTAAATAAAGTAAATTCTGGGCGACAAGTTCACTTTAATATCTGGGAAACAACTGCATGGTGTGAAAGTTCAGAAATGCTATTAGCGCAGCAGTCTGCATTCTGGGCTGAGTGATTGTCAGACCGACCTGAATTCACACTTACAAACAACAGAATGTTGTCACATTGTGCTGCATAGTGTATTAATAAAACTACATAAGGTCTCCTGAGTTTACAGTAACATTTCCAATCACGGTCTTCAGCATTAAGCAGGGCGCCTGCTTAGTAATATGAGACAAGCAAACAGAATTTGAGCATTGTGTATGTATTGCTGAAAAATGCATCCACTCATAAGGACTTATAACCTCAGTAACTGCTGGTTCTCCAGGTCCATACCCGAATCCTCTGGGTCGTAAGAGTGGTGTCCCACTCCCCGTCCATTTCCCCCTTAAATGGGGGTGTGCCCCATGACATCAGCAGGAATGCCCACTGACGTCAGCAGGACAGCCAATGACCTCAGCAGGACAGCCAATGACGTCAGTGGGACCGCCCACCTATGTCAGTGGGACCGCCCATGATGTCAGTGGGACTGTCCATGACGTCAGGGGGACCACCCGCTGACGTCAACGGGTAGTTCTGGCTGCCCCAGGTAGCCGGAGCATAAAAGTTCCCAGGTATGCAAATACCTGACCCCGGATCATCGGCTGCATCCACCGTCCTCACTGCTGATCTCCGAGATATGAAGCATGATGTTCTGTGTCTAAAAGTCATGTAATCCATACTATGGAGGGCTGGTACAGACTTGGCATAGCCCTCCATAAAATCAATAGGGCAAGTGGGGCGATTAGAGAGGTGGTGGCAGATTGCACAGAAATGCCTCCTTAGGCCTAAGCCAGAATACTTTGCTATTTATTTGACACTATTTCATAAAAAAAAGTTTTTACAATTAAGCCTTTCACTCGGTATCACAAAGTACTATTGGGTTGGCCGACACACACGCCAATTTGTTGCTCCGGTGGCAGATCGGGTGCTGCAGCATGTGGCAAGCACCGGGTTATATCTGGTGTGTGGCTGCGCATATCCAGCCGTCGGCAGCACTTGAATGACCACGGCCACCATTACCGGTCTGGCCCCGGATATACCCAAAGCTTTAGCAGCAACAGCTATGCTGTGACATATGTGCTTTAAGATTGGGATGCTCAAGGTTGATCGGGAGAAAATATTTATTATTTACAAGGTAGGGATGTAGACCCGTGTTTTTATTTTTTATGTAATTGCCTTAATTACAAAAATGACTGAAATCTTCCAAAATAAAAGGGGGAAAAAACATATCCTCTAGTAAAATTTATGTTTAATGATCATACCTAAGACAGGACACAAATACCTATATGTTCATATAAACCACTTGGTCACGTATTCCATGGTCGAGTTTTTTTTATTTGCTGAACAAA
The DNA here is from genome assembly GCA_009364415.1 of Spea multiplicata. Taxonomy (NCBI): domain Eukaryota; kingdom Metazoa; phylum Chordata; class Amphibia; order Anura; family Pelobatidae; genus Spea; species Spea multiplicata. The sequence continues at coordinate 17,711 of VKOC01048583.1, read as the reverse complement.
ATGAAATGAGTTTTATATATCATAGATAAGAATATGAATTCTCATTCTGGTTAGCAAAGAAAATAATTATGTTTGAATTCTAGCTCTAGAACTAAACTCTAGAACTGACGTCTGTGCTTTCAAATCTTCTCCCGCATTTTCAGAAATGAAAGCGAAACAGAAATTTGTATATATATCTTGATCTATTATTCAAAAGACAATGCAATTTCCTCAAAATACATTTCCCAAAATGGCTATAGCATTTCTAATGTTTGCCATTCGGCTCAGATCTAAAATAGCACACATATTATACTAGATGTATATGAAAGATGAACCAGAACATAGATTCTAAAGCAAAATTGAGATACTTCATTTTTTAGATAATAAGACATACAATTATCTTAATATAGCAAGCATATTTCTTGGATCAAGTTGTTATGTTATATAAAATAAGTAAAAAGGAGAGCATTATAAGGGGATGGAAAGAGCTTCCAACAAAATTGAAAGGTTATTGGTAGGGCAAACAAAAAAAACTCCCCTCCGCACAAAAATAAGAAAAAAATGAAAGGCAGGAACACGAATGGCTCCCTTTCCATTGAAGTTATACTAACATATCTGAGTTTTTTTTAGGGACTTAATATGGATATGAGTTTTATACAGCAAGGTAATTAATACTTTCCACTTCATAGCATGATGACAGATGTTTGTTCGGCTGTGAGAAATCCTCTGATCTCCACTAACCGGCCCGAGGAACTGTAAAGATTGGAGCTCTTACGTGGTCACCTCGTGACATAATGAAGATGAGAGCTTCAGAGGCAAGAGTTGGCTTTTCTTCTATGGTAGGTGGGCAGTTCCGCCTCACCCTGCCTGTAGCCCTTTCCCTTATCGTCTATGACCATACACCTGAAATGTTTAGCATGCCATTTAGAATTGAGCCTCATATAGCTTATTGAAGACATGGAAACCTCTGTAGGCCGTTCTTAACTTGCGAGATACCGACTTAAGAGGTACCCATGGACAGAAGTACTGTGCAGACATAGATAGCTCTTACAGGAAGGTCCAGACTTTACTCCCATAGTGATTTAGATGGGACTCTGATTAAAGTTCAATAAAAATAACTTTGGCGTCGTCAAAAGAAGACAGAGTTGTTTTTTTAATGCCTCCAAAAGTTTCTGCTTTATAAATTACAAGCTGTTGTCTCCGGCAAGAAGCCTTAACAAGCAATCTTTTTTGGCAGGAGCACTTAAGAGAAGATGCCTGTGTCAGCTGATTGTCTGAGATGCTCACTGATTGGTCATCAGCGCATGTCTGCCACTCATCAGCTGCCAGATAGAACTTGATTTTGGTAACTATCAGTAGATACCCAAAAAATCATCTAATCAACGTTGGCCTTATCCATGTGCTGCCAACTCCACTCCCTTATGAAGCTACACCCTCGGCTACCTTGGGATGCTGCCAGATTTACTAATATAAGCTAACAAATGGATCTGGATGCGTGTAATAAATGCAGAATTAGAAATCGTGTCTGTTGCACCTTGATATTTCACAATTTCCATATTCTTTAAACTATTTGGTCATAGTATTAATCCAACATGTTCTAAAAGGTAACAGAACCAGGCAATGGGCAAGTCCATCTATAGCTGGACCAAAAATATGCTATATAATTGAGAACAATGTCTGTCACATTACAAGGTAAGAAATAAGTCCAGAGATGGAAGTCAGCCCTCTCTGACATATAGAGGATTGACATGATTAATGTCTGAAGGACTATACCCAAGATTAGCCCTGCAGTGAGCTTGAGGGAAATGCGGTTTAACATCTTGAACAAAACATCTGTCATCCAGTCACTAGAATAAAAACTGAAAAATTAAAAAAACACCCCTGTAAGTAGGAGAGTAAAAGACGGTTAATGTAAAACATTGCCTATAGGACTTCCCCACAGTGGAAAAGATGCTGGTATGATGATATATGTCCCATAGCCAATGGAACCTGTACTTTGGGCATTATGGGAATACAAAGTTCAAAATAATAATAATAATAATGATTTAAAACTCAGGCAAATTTTCTAGGTAGAAGAAAAATTACCCCACAATGGAATCCTAACAATTCGCTAGGCCTTGCAGTCTCCCGAGACCAAATAATGAAATTCACAAATGGGCATAATTTCATCAGTAAAAAAAACAAAAAAAAAAACTGCACAGACCATGAATTTCTAAATGGAAAAATAAGATTAGATTAGAAAGAAAATGGATATTCTAGGTATGTGTTATACAATCGTGAGAAATGAGATTGATTTAGAAAAATGCACCATCACAAAAGGAAAATGGAAGCAATAGGTTATCCAGATATGCTGGCGATACGCCGACAGGCACAGAACTGTAGATTGGACGCATTGGACGGTGGATATTTATAACGGTTTACTGATCAGGTACGTGTCCACGCTGTTAGCAAAAATGCCTTGACATTATGATTATTGATGGAAAATCCAACCTAAATGTTAAGAAATAGAATGTTTAAGTTGAAAATGAGCTGATTGATATAGAAATACGCATGCTTATCTGAAATGCCAGATTAGAGCTGGCCAATGTGACAATCAGATTGTAGGAAGAGCACGAGCCAGAGCTTCAACAAGAAATGGCAGGTGACCTCACCCTTCGGCAGGAAGGTTTTTCATGTGCGTCCTTCTGGTTGTGTGTTGGAACCTTTAGCTGCTCCATGAACTCTGCTGACCTTTGATTTATTTCGGATTGTGCTCATGTTTTTGTCTTGTTCCACCTCCACCATACAGTATGAAAAGCATTTGTTACAGTAATTTTTACGTGGATGGCCAATGCTTGATTTTTACACTGATACCATGCGTTCTCTTTTTGGATCTAGGCATCACTCTGTACAATATTCACGTACAAACGAAGTGAGATAATAATTAATTAGTTAATTAAGGCGCCAATAAACTGACTATTACAAAGATCGATGATCTGGAAGACCAGATAATCTAGAGTTGTGTTGGATGAAGTTGTTAGAGAATCTGGCTTCGTTTCCCATCGACTGTTTCAAGATTTTAACCCTTTTTAATAGCATGTTATATACATTAAAACGTCTGGCAACCAAAATAAAGCAGGAATAGGTACGTTATACTCTTTGGAACATTCAATGATATCCAATTTTCTAGGACTTGATGATGCTCTGTTGAGTTATTAACATGACTAAGTAATGTTCTTACTTGGTGATGATGTCTGTTGTATCCAACAAAGTGAGTTTGACCACCCAATTTGAATCTGCTGCATTTGCCTTGTATGCATACAGAAGGGATTACTACTTTTTTAAATTTAATCTAACATTGTATAAATTCTAAACAGACGTCTTCCAAAACTAGAGAATCCCACATCTGCTCTTCCTCTTTGTGTTGTACTGCTACATTTGAGGAATGATCCGTGGTCACAATTCTGCACATGGATACAACCACCATTATGAAGTTACTCAACATAGACACTCTATAACCCTATTGGAGTTTATTTTTGGACTCTCTCTTTTCTGGTTTCTCCTCCTGTTCTTTAGGGCTAAAATTATGAAACAGAAGATGCAAGGCCACCTCATTTTGGTGTGTCAATCAATGCCCTTAAGTCTTAGGTTGCCCAAGGAAAGGTGGTGATGTCCTTCACTGCAGCCTATGTTTCTGCCCTTCTTTCATTTTCCCCCAGTACCTTGCCCTGAGTTTTATACAGTTTGTCACTGGATAATATTTCCATTCCCCTGTATAGCACAAGCGTTTTTAATTTCACATTTCATTTATTCATGCTGTCCTCATTTCGAGATTGGGTTTAATCAATCTTACAAGCATCTTGCAATTTGTAGAGTAAATGTGTTTGCCTTTGCACGTATACTTTCCTTTTTTTTACATTCTACATTTCTGAAAACAAAGCAATGAAAAAAAAGTTTGAAAAACAAAAAATTAAATATAATGTCTGCCCTGACTCACTGCAATTTACGATTACAAACGATTTCCCTCTCTGTATTTTTTTTTTCTTTCTTTCGCATTAGACGCTACAATTTATTTTCTATTTAGTGTGATGCATTTCCAAAATCAGGGTTTAGAGAGGCGTAGATATGTTTCTTCGGTTGTAAAGTAATTGGTTATTAATATTGAACTACAGGAGATGTAGCTTCAACGTGGCTTGCTTAGGGGCTCTGGTTCCTTGCCATCATTTCTTCTTGGTTTCCATTCCCCACATCTAGAAATGGATGCTTTTGAGGGTGGATATCTCTGAATATCCTGAAACTAAGATGATACCAAGCAGGCAGAGTCTACGGGCCAAACGGCTAAAATCTGTAGTCACATTCTGTGTTTCTTTTCTCTACTGTATTACCAGTTGCGTTATGTGTGAGCATAGTATGGTATAGCATCTGAGACTTACCAGGGTGGCCACTTGGAGCTCTCCTTTTTATAGGGATCTGCTTTGGAAGGGGATTGGACTAGTTGTGTGTAGGGGTAAGACTAGCCACAGACAGTCCTGAGTGGGAGGCATATGGGCGTAGAGAAGGTAGGGAGTGGACATTATTTAACCCAGCTCCCCTGCCAGGAGTAAGAAGGAAATTAAATGTTGCCGCTTCTCTGGAATTCTGTTAGACTTCCTACATTGTACACTCATTTAAAAAGCTGTCTAACTGCCAACCTTTTCCAAGAAGCTTACAACCTTTCCTCCCAACGCTCTCAGCCAGCAACCTAATCAACCCAACTGCAAAATCAACAACCTCTACATATCATACTTGTTTCAATCAACTCATCCTCATCCACGCTTTCCTTTGTTACTGTTTCACCCCCCCACCCAACCACTGACTACATTGTAAGCTCACAAGAGCAGGGCTCTCTCATCCTTCGGTACCAGTACGTGTGAAAGTGTTATGGCATTTAAAATTATTTATTTTCACTAGCTCTACGGAATCTGCTGGCGCTGTGCATATAAATGTAATTTAGTAGACCATGTGTATATACCATGGACAAGATACCGTAATCTATCTGGACCTTTCTGTCATTGTTCCTCTCCACTTATCTTTGCAGTATTAAATGGCATCATTCAGCACTGAGATGTTTGCTGTTTTTTAAACTTTGATTGCCCTTAGGTTTCCTAAAGTGTATGGTGACGGATCCTTCGTCTGGAACGGCTGGGAAGGAGTCAGGATACAGGTGGTGTTGAAGGCCACAACATGTATCATACAAAGATCTCCCTGTCCCTACAAGTCAAAATTAGGTACCGGCGAAAGAAAATAGCAAAACGTGAAACACTTTTTAACTTGGTCTCGTATTCTGTTTTTGTTCAAAGTGTTCAGTTATTTACTTTTTTACTTGTGTGACTAATACATTTTTAGTCAGGTTAAAACGAAAAGGGCACTTTTGATCTTGCTTGCTAATTAGGAAGAATGTACACCTTGTTTCTTGAGCATTTCTTATTAACTGAAGTGTTTACCGCAAGACAATTTTTTTTAAATACTAGCTTGAAATCAGATGTAAATACATGGAAGTTATGTCATATTTATGCAGCAATAAGATTATTGATTTGGTGTGTTTTATAGTGTCTTTGATCTGTTGACTTGGGATAAAGGCTTTGTCTTCTGGTGAAGGAGCAGCATTTGGATCTGCCCAAGTCAGCCCACTTCCCATCCTTTGTAGACTATCCCCAGTCCTATGTGTGGCTAGCCAAGGCTTCCTTAATCCAGACGACCCGCTTGTTTCCAGTTGTTTCAGGGGCCAGACCTGGCTAGTTCCCATTCATGAGTATGATCTGCTTTAAGTTAAGGAGAAAACAGAAATAATAGATGGTTGCAGAGAAAGAAACTATTGGACTTCAACAACAAATCATTTGCTTGTCCTGAAGAGGAACTGGGTTGTTGGTCTGGTGATGCCCCGCAGAAAATCAATAGGATTAATGCAATATTTCCATAGCTTCACAAATTTACACCGTGTCACAATACTGTGATAGATATCTTAAGGGAAATTAGACAGATATAATAAAGAAACGGGAAATTGCTTGGCTAAAGATGGTTGAAGTGATTGGACTAAAAACAGATTTGTCCCCAGATCTTAGAATTTAAAGTTCTGTACGCAAAATAAATGAAAAAATGCAAGATTAAAAAGATATATATATATACTGTACATATGTACCCTAGTATTTAAAATGCACCCCTAATCGCTATCTTTGTTACTCCCATGACTTGCGCCTCTCTTCTACTGCCATTACCGCTTTCCCACTTCCGTATTCAGGATTTCACATGTGCTGAACCCCATCTCTGGAGTTGGCGACCCTGTTCTTTCTCACCCGTACGCTAATTTTAAAAGCTCTCTAAAAACTGAACTTTTCCCAAGAAGTGTACAACCTTCCATCCTAAAACTCTCAGCCAGCGTCCTAATCAAGCCACCTGCAACATCAACGATCTCTACATATCATACTTGCTTCAATCATCTCATCCTTGTCCAAGCTGTCCTCTCATTGTCTCCTACTGTCCCCCTCAACCACTGACTAGATTGTAAGCTCACAAGACCAGACCCTCTCATCCTCCTATACCAGTACATGTTACAGTGGCATCTTAAATTAGTTATTTTCACTACCTCTTATTGTAACCGCTCTAAGAAATCTGCTGGCTCTATATAAAGAAATGTAATGTAATATATTATACCTTGCGTATATATACCATGGGCAAGGCACCTTAATCTCTCTGAACCTTTGTGATTTTTCCTCCCCGCTTATCTCCACAGTATTGTTAAATGGCTGATTAGTTCAGGCAACCTTTGTAAGGGTGGTCGAGGAGAAAGAATGTAACTTCTGGACAGGAAATTGATTAGGCAATGCTAGCTGTCTCAGATTCTGTTGCTGATCGACAAATAAAAAGCACCCTTTTATATGCAGTTTTTTTAAAAAAAATCTATTTAGTTATTCTAAAATATGCAATGGTGACAGTTATTCCAAGGAGCTAGCATGCAACCATCCTTTACAGATATATCTCCAAGCAGAAATATGTATATTGATTATGACAAGATAAAGAAGAGACCTCTGGGAGTTTAGCTCATTAGAATAAATTATACTATGCAAATTGGGTTATTAAATTACATTTAAATATTGTAAGTAATGTGATCTGCTGCAGTTGTAATTTTAGATCAAGATACATGTAAATTGCAAAAATCCAATTATTCTGCAATTGTTTTCCGAGTGTTTCTAATACATTGGGTGGTAATGAAATGATTACAGTACCCATCTCTCGTAGTGATCCCCCCTTAACATTTTACAGTTAGCAATAAGGTTTAGCTGATAGCATAAAATATTACTCTGCTTTGAGCCTATTCCATGGTTAGAATAAGTAACAAAATGTGCTGTACGACCACACTGAATTTTGGATAATTTGTACCTGAAAACTATCCGATCTTTTCCACTAACAGTTTCTACTGTAACGTCAAGTATCTAAATTCACAATTGCACATACAGTTTTTTTGGGGTATTTAATAGATTACTGCCTCGCGTTGTAAGGTCTTCTCTTTTTAGGGTTAATTTAAAGTCTTTTTTGACCACTGAAAAAAAGGGACCATAACTCTTGAGAACAGATCTGCATGCAAAACGAATTGTTTTAGCAGGGTGATGAAACCTGCACGCTCTTGGTATGGCCAGTAATGGAAGAGAGGTTTTGACCTACTTAACAAGTAGTCTCTAGGGGCACCGTAATGTAACCAATTAACAAAGATTTAATACATTTCCCTTTACTAAAAGTACCACTATATTTTTGTCGTCTTGGTGGTGCGGCTTCAATCTTCTGTATGATCCTCTTAAGAATTCTGTCTTATAAAAAAATATGTTGCTTGCGCCCACATTTCACCCACAACTAAAGAGGAAAAACCTCGGGCTTGACTTCTTGGGTTTCAAAACTCTAGTGCTGGGCCGAGGTTAATCTGGTTGCAGCTGATAAACAGAGTATCACCTTTTTTAATATATTCAGTAATGAAAAGTTTGAGATTTCTTCCACAATGTGATGCTGGAGTAAAAATAGGAGAATTCACAAAATATTTTTATATCATATGCAAACTGCTTACCAAATAGCCTCCTTAAGAGAACCACTTTCCCTGTCACCATTGTATAGGAGACCCAAATCAGGTTTATGGGTTCCGAAATCCGAAAATCAGTGTATTTGTAGCAATCTAAAGAAAATGAAAACACTGATTCTTCTACCATCTTTGGAAAGAAGAAAAAATATATAATTTTCGAGATTTCTAACCCAAACCTGTTTGATGATGTCATTGGATACACTATTGTTCACTATACACAAGCATTCAATTTAAATTAGATACTTATCTAATTTAAAAACGTTAAATTTGAGGCTAAAATGCATATTCCTTTATTCAAGGCCAGACTGGGTAAGAAAATCGTCCCCGGTTTCGTGCCAAAAACCCAAAAGAGTTGCCGACATGCCAAGCTTCCCTTGCTTATGTCTTTAAAGATACTTTATTTTACAGAGATCACCACAACTTTGGAATGTATTGTAAAAAGAAAAATGGACAAAACAAAATATAAAATATATACATGTAATGTATAATGTGTATATACATATAAAATGAGTGTTATTAATTTTGTGGGTTGTAATTTCTGTAACAAGCAATCAGTAAAAGTGTTTCTATTCTTGGAAGTGCAATCAGTAGGGCACAGCTTACTGTCTCAATCAGTCCTGTTCAGTCTTTTTATTTATTTATTTTGCACAGCTGCGGTTGATCCGAGCTGTCTCTTTAGGGACGAGGGCGAAGAAGACGGAATATTTCTAGCCTTTTCATCTTTATGCATGTCTCCATATAACAAGATGCTCAGACATCTTGGAGAAGCATTTTTATCTCTCTCTTTTTTTTTTGTTTTGTTATTCTATTGTGTCGTATTGAATAGAACAAAGAATACACTCACCATGTATATCCACCTCGTTTTAATTTTATTTGAAAATAAGCATATATTTAAAATACCGCATAATAGCTCATGAGACTAATGAGTAGTTTATAGTCCCATGCCAATTATAGGACTTTTTCCTATAATTCTGGGTCTAATACTTGGAAATGATGTGTGTTATAGTGCAATTTGTAGGTTAACATTTGAATGCATTTCTCTTCTAGATTGTAAGCCTCAATCTAGTAAATTCTAGTTTTGAATGTGTGTATTGTAAGAATGGTTGTGTAAATTGTTGGTGCTATGCAAATAAAAACTAATAATAACTACTAATAATAAATTGATATGTTAACAAAATGGGCAAATTACTAACTCATCTCAAGACTCCTCTTGCTCTTGGTATTGGTTAGTAGGGCAAGTTGCCTGGTTTATACAAAAGCACAAAAGTGTTTTGGACAACAGATTACATGAAGACGGTCTGCAGAGGCCTTTTTGCTTGATATGTGCTCTCAATTTGCCATTTTGATAAATTAAGACACCAGAGTACATAGCTCCACGAGCTGCTCTTCGCCACAGCCCAACGCCTGGCTTACCTCGACAACAGAGCAGGACTGTGACCTGCAGTAGAGTCCGCTCAAAGTCCTCTTGTGAAGACGTTTGATCCTAAGTTTTTTATATTATGCTTGGTCTCGGTTGACCACATTAGCCATGTTTCACAGGACACATGTCATTTTTACAAATTGTTGACCAGCCCAGTTAAATTGCCTAATTGGTCCCATTCCATCAATACATCCCACATACTCCAGGGCAGCACCTTACCTGTGCTGGTCATCAATATGAAAAACTTAAACATGTCCTGGAAAGCATGGCCAATGTGGTCACCCTAGTTGCGTCTGGCTTGTCTATCGTGCCAGGAACTGAATTGCCCTCCTCCGTCTGTGTGTTTTAATCCATTGCTTCGCTGAGAAGATAATTCTCCTTTCTAAGGTTATAGACCTAATTCCGCTTTAGTTTCACGCACATTTGCTAGAGTAATTTAAATTCAAATGCTTAAGAAAATAAGAGAGAAAATGTTTTATTGACTTTTACCAGTTTGCCAATGTTTGAAGCAGATCTCTCTGCTGAAAAATGATAATCTATTTGTAATAAACACTCGAGTAAATCACACACAATCCTATCTAATGTTCTCTACATCTGCATGAGCTTTGTTTTTCAGCGTTCTGCCAATGGTGCTAATTTGTTAGGCTCCTGGATTGACTTTAAGCCTGTTTGGAAAAGCTATTTGTAATATTTGCAACATGTGTACAGTTTCCCCATCATTGTCTGTTGCAGACGTTTTATTGTTTGCAGACTCTTTTTATCAGTGGCCTGTGAAAGGAAATTTGTCTCGTTCATTTATTGTAACCGAATCCTTCACATGAAGTGCCTGCAAAAATTAAAACACTGCATGTCAACCTCTGCAAACAATTCAATGTTAAGAAAATGTGAGATTTTATAACGAATAACTGTATTCCTGTATCTGAAATAATCCAAATATCATGAAAATGGATGTCGCCATTTTGGTTCCAGTGATCATATAGACTGGACAAGTTTGGGATACCTCTTAGCTTCCTTTAATCATAGAGAGACATATAAGGTTCCAAGATCACAGCTGTCCCTACTCAAGGTGCAATTTTTTACATAAATTTTAGCCCTAAGAAAGCATTTAACAAATTTATTTGGACCCTATCCTGTTGTATGGCTCTTACACAATGGTGGCTCCCATGCATACCTGGGAATGCTTTGGGTTTCCCATCCCTTCATGGAGTAATTCCTTTAGAAGAGTGGGAACTCCAGGTAGCCTACTCTTTGAAGATCCCTGGATGCTCACACAGTTTAATGAATGGGCAAGGAACTCTCTGTAGGGGCACCGTGTTTTTCCCTTATCAAACCCTTAAGCGTTTGTAAGAGACTGTGTGGTCCTGATGTTCGCCATGCAGCTACACCTTCCTCAAAGAAAACAAAAAAAAATCATATTGTTTAGCCGTGGCATAGACATGTAAAATTACAAAAGAAACATTTGGAAAAAAAAATTATTATAAATAAAATGTGCAAAATAATATTATTGGTCATTAATATGACGTTGTGAGACTAAATACAACGAGGCAGACATTTCCTGTAATTCCAATTTGCGGGAAGGTTTGATGGTTTCTGGAAGGTTCTTGGTGAATTCTGTAGGAGTAGGGATGGAGAGCTGGAGTGAGCATGCTGCTTAGAAAAGGCTAGAAGTGGTCGTATACAGCATGCGTGGTGTGTGGTATATATATTGTGACCAGATATTCCCATTTGGATAGGACAGTCCTCCCACTGAAATGCCTTTTCTCTGTCATTTGTCTTCATAAGTGAATCAGTCCTAAACCTAATTCCTTATATTATTAAAGAAATCTGGTGAGTTGTTGTATATGGGGGTGCTAAAAAATGTTCTTAGCTAATAGAACGGATACCTTTTATCTCTTTTTTTTTTTCCCCAGTGATGTAATATAACAAGACTGGAAACATGACCTAACAATTAGCTATTTACCCTTCCTGTCTGTTTATATGTGTTGGACAGTAAAGCATTATACACAAATTAGTAACTAATTACTATCTATTTAGTACAGACTCTCGGTGACGGTGCTATCAACAGAAGTGAGGGCCCAAAAAAAAAGGATTTGAGTTCATAGAAACACACAGAGAGGTAATTGAAATAGTTATGTCAGAATATAAATGTTGGACATTCTGCAAAATTGTTATCTCATTGAGAGCTTTTCCCCAATCCACGCTCTGCTCTGTACTGACAACCGATTCAAGGTCACACAGAATAGCCAAATGTTCCAGCAGCATCAAGTGTGTGTGTGTCTGGAAAATTAATTAAGGAAAATCTTCAGTATGCTGTAGTTACACTTGCGTATGACATGAATTAATGAATGTGCCCGCTTACTCCATTTTTACTGGCTATATTGCTTCCTGGGATCCTTTCTAAAAGCAAATGGAGATGCATAATAATGACATCATCGTAATATCAGACATCGCAGAACAAGAGTGTTTTACACTTAAAAAGGAACCGTAGAAGAGCTAGAATTAAATTGGTGTGATGGCAGTGGTTTTGTAACATTGTTTTGCTCAAAAATAGAAACAGATACATAATCTAGATGAATGTAGCTAGATTGTAGAGAATTTAATGGCCGATAAGAACAATTTGATCCATTTGGCCCATCCTTTTCTATTTTTATGAAAACCTCAACTCTTATTTGAGCCTTGGTCTGGTCTTACGTTCTGGAAAACAGTATGTTTATCCTGTGCATGTCTAAATGTCATTATCCTGTATTAACTTTTACCACGGCTGCTGGAAGGGTGGTCCTTTTTCTACAACCCTCTTCGTGAACTCAAACTTTCTTATGTTTCATCTAAGCATCGTCTCCTGTCCTAACATTTCTCCTCTTTTAAAATATACTGCCCTGTTGAATTAGATTATGTATTTAAATGTTCTATCTCCTCCCAATTCTTTCCTCCAAGCTATACACGTTGAAAACTTTTTGTCTTTCTTTTGATACGTTTTATCCTGCAAACTATTCACCATTTTGGTCTCCAGAATCTCTATAACGTTCTTGAGATGGGGTCTCCAAGTACTGTACGCAATACTCTAGCTATGGTCTGATCTGAGATCTGTAAAGTAGTATAACCATCTCTCTGTTTCTTCTACTAATTCTCTTGCCTTCTCAACCACTTCTCTCCACCAAACTCTCCAGAAATAGTTTCTTGTTTCTTTGTCCCAAGTGCACTATTTTACATTTATCAACATTGAACTGCAGATTCCACACTCTTCATTGTATATCTTTATATTTAGGATCTTTTATTAAAATATTTTAAAAGGAAAACATTATTACATTTTAAAACTGTAAATTTGAATTCTACAATAAGCCACTCCGATCGGGTTAGCGTTAACCATTTAGATATTTTGTTATATACAGCCAAATAAAATATCAATAACAATACTTATTTTTCATTCCTGTGTTTCTTTGAAGCTTTAGTGCTAATCATTACTATTCTCGTTCTTATTTTATATGTAATAATTAATGTGTATAATACACAAATTAGTTTTTAGAACAGACCAGCGTTCCATTTTAAAGATCTTCAAATAAAAATTGAAATGATCCATATAACAAGCATGCGTTAAGGTGTTTAACATAGAACTAACATGACAGTATCACATTCTACAAGCACCCCTTATATCTGAAGGTACTTTCTCACGGCAGGTTTTAAAGGAAATGTTAATAACTTCATAGAAAATTAATCTGCATATTTTTTTTACCGAACAATGTTTTTACCCATAACATCAAGCTGAAACGTAATGAGTACATTTACAAACTGTCCACACCGTGTGTAATCCTTTTCCTCCCACTGGAGTTTAATGGCCTTTCCACTGATAATTAAATTATTTCCCATTTGTTCTAAACCTTTCTTTTCTTGTAAATTATATTCACTCGTTTGACATTTCCCATAGACTCCTATGTGGTAGATCACGAAAATCCAATTCTCCGTCGTCTCTGCACTCAGGCGTTCTTTACATCTTGATAAAGGGAATGGATTAAAGACATGGTAGTTTATGCAGAGGTGACTGTCTCCTATGCAGAGAACAGTTTCACATTGCCATGTCTTATACGCTGCCCTTCATCAGGATGGATCAATATTACTTTTGTATGGAACTCCAGCGAAGGTGGGTGCTTGCTATCATTAAATAGATGGGGACAGTCATATCTCTCGTAACCTGCGGTCCATGATGGGACCACACGATCGAGCTGATGAGGACATAAACTCTGAATAATCACTTCAGGTGCTATTTCCTTCTTGCTTTATCCTTTGGATAAGCACTTAGCATTATTAGGTCTGTAATAATTGTGTGTGCTTTCAAAGTCAAATCCACAGTTGCCAATGTACATTTTATGTTTTTTATGCTTTGTGAACATAAAGGTGACATTTTGGGTGTAGGGTTGGTATTGGTTGGGTTTTTTAAGAACTTTTATGCCTCAGATCTGCTTATTTTGCTAACATCTTTAAGTGAGCTGATATTAAATATATTAAAAATAATAAGTCAATTTAAAATAGTGACATATGGAGTGTTTGCCGTTTAGCTCTGTTTTTAATTCCTGGTGGAATATTTTTGTCTGTATTTGTCTTGATTATAAACGCTTGTATTCCATCACTTAAACACTGCATTGTCAATCTAACTACACAAATTTGGGAATTCAAGGTAAATTTCTGAGCGTAATCCATTATTTAGGTTACTAAAAAAATCACAGAAAATGTCATAATTTTTTGGATAGAATGCCATTTGATTACAGAACATATAGTCTGAAGACCAGAAGAACAGGAGCGGTAAGGACCTAGGTTTGACCTTATTGGAGAGGAAGGTCACAGGAGAAAAAAAAAAAGATATTAAATGAGTGAGAAATTTTCCTTTTATAAGTGGGATTTTGCTTAAAAGTTTGAATGGCCAGCACAATAAATGTAATTTGGGATTCAATAGCAATAACCGAGACTCTAGAAGTCTGGCAGTGGTGATGATGGACTGATCGATGGTATTTGGGCTGCAAACTATAGAGTTCCTATGATGAACATATTAATTCTTTTGTTAAAGAAAAACAGTATGAATAGAGAGTTTAAATATTTGCCAAAAACATAAAATAATATATATGGAGATGATAAAAAAAATGAACACACATTAACATGAGCGAAAATTCATATTCAGATTTATCTACAATTGGCTTTCATAGGTTGCTACTGCATGAGAAAATCATATTCTTAATAGTAATAAACGTTAACTTACGACACAATATTATGCTTTTTTGGTGCATAGGTTAGCTCATTCTATCTATTTAGATTAGATTTTTACAACATCCTAAATGAGCTCACCCCCCCTTAACCCCTTAATAGCCCATCATGCTGATTTTTATGTAGTGACTCTTAACCAAATGGCTCCTCATGGAAACCTTGACTTTATATTTTAAGATACACTTAAAGAGAATCACCTGCATTCAAGCAGGGATATCAACCATAAAATACTGGTAGCAAAAGCACCAACTGGGAGTCTTTTATATGATCACAGCCGTGTAGAATAGGAAGGAGTCAGCTCCAGACTGTGTGACCCCGAGAACCTACCCCTTTACCCCGAGACCCACGTATCCCTATAACCTAAACTATGTGATTTGTTTCACAGGTTTGCTTAATAAAAAATGGAACAATATTATAAATATCCAGCCCACGCAAAAATAAATACAGTTTTCTAAATGAATGGTTTATTTTAAAATGCAGACGACAATATCACACGGTACGCCGACCGGTACTTATGGCTATTTCTTGACCGGCCCTGGTTTACATGTGTGGGAATATTATTGATAGTCCATAGCCCAGTGCTTGCCCTCTGGTCAAACATAGTGATTTTTGCTACAATTACAAACCAAAAATCATTGCGGTGGCTTAATTTTTGTTTTTTTTTATCCGTTTTATATTCTTTGATGCCAAAGGAACGCTAATGCAATGCTTGGTTTGTTTTTACGGACCTAATGCTGATATGATCTACTGAGCTGTAATTTATATGAATATAAGACATACTAGCTAGATATAGCTTGTCTTTTCTAACAAATATCCCTTCCAGGGCCTATTTGTACCCTGTAACTAGTCTCCACGCTGTAGCAAAGTGATACACTCACAAGTTAAATAAATGAAACTCCTGTAATAGATTACTCGTCTATTGATCTGTAGAGCAATGGAGGATTTGGCGGCTCTCTGACTGTACCGAGTGATCAATAATTAACTCGTTCCGAGTGACCAGCCGAGCTCAATGGCGTTCATACAGGACGCCGAGCAGCTAACGGCGAGACGGAATATTCGTAAGATCTCGAAATACCTTTTAGAGAATATACTTGACAACATTTGAAAACATTTTCAGGGACACTTTGCAGCACAGATATCAATTACTTATTTAAAAATGTATCGCACCCACTGCCCCTAAGCTCCGCCCACCCGGTTCAGCCCACATAATTAGAATAATTTAGCCCCGCCTAATTTTAATGCATGAACACTACCATACATCCTCGGTATGCGGTAGATATAGGTGCAGCGCAGCATCTGTATCAGCCTGGTGGGTCGGGTATCAGTACAAATATAGATGTAATAGATATAAGATGTGCTTCAGCCAGAGAACTGGTCACAAAAGCTTTGCGCGTAGTAATTTACTATTAGTGACAGCGCACAGTCAAGAGCATCAACCACCAAGATATAGTCAGCGATAAACAGGATTGGCATAGATTTATATCAATTAATGTTAAATTAATATAAATTAAAGAAGACGTGCCAAAGTGAGAGACTACATGTGACACAATAAAAAGTAGAAATGTCTTAATATATTAATCATTGTTTTTCTACCATAAAAAAATAAAATTAATAACCAATTAAATTTAAATAGAATAAACTAATAGATTTAAATACATGCAAATTAGAGCCTTAAATCAGTGGAGGATTTCCAAAGTGCCTAATTAAATATCCGCTTTATTCAACTTAGTTTAACCATTTTACATTGGCCAGGATGCCTCCATATGAAGTACCAGCTAAATGAATGCACATGGCAACAAAATGAAAAGCTGCTGATTTTCTTACCAATTTTGTTAACAAAAGTTGAATTTGTCGCAGGGGCCACAAGGTTAATTTCCAAAAACAAAAGCTACCAAGACATCTGAAAAAAACAACAACATATAACTGTTTAGATGTTGTGTTAGGGCAAAGGGAATGTAAGGTTTTTTTTTATTTTTAATTTGATTATTATCTTTTATAATAAATATATATATTTTTTTATTTTTTAATCAATTTTTATTTTTTGTATTTTTTTTAAATGGTTAGAGGTCCTCTTAGAGAGCTCTTGAACATGTTAATGCCACACTGACATCACTTAGCTCACATTATTGGTTTTTTTTTTAAGCAATGACGCAACCCGGAAGGGAACGCGACCCGGATCGCCTGATAGGTGTTTAAAAATGTAACAGTTTTCTGGCATTCGTGCTGGAAGCTGTTACATCCAATCGGGCAGCAGAAAGCCGGAGATACTGGCTTCTGCTTTCAGGGGGGGTCCAGGCTGTCAAACGAGCCTGATCTCCCGTGTAGTGGCAGAGAAGTGTCCCTGCTGCTGCAAGAGGGACAGGATGTACCGATACGTCCATAGGGGACTGAAGGGGTTAAAGGGTTGAACTTTGAATATAACATTTCCCAGCTAAAAACAAGATGCACCTTCATCAGCTACAGATGCGCACATTGATGCTATAGGTGCAACCCTCGGCCAATCAGCTGAGATCTGGTGCCGACCAAATGATCTTCTCTCATGATCGTTGGCAAATGTTTGAATAAGATGGCCACTCTGCCAGCCTGTAATTTTTTAAAGTACATACTGTGCTCTCAATATTTTTAGGGGATTGTAAAAATAACTTTGCCTTCATAAAGAAAAAAACCTTAATTTTACATTTTTATGGCATTTTTAATAGGGTAACAGGTTGGTGGCTGCCTCTCACAACTACTGCATTAAGTAACCTTTATATATATATAGTCATTAAAAAGACCTTAACTAAATATCCTGTGTCAATACTGACTGAAATATCTTTGACCTTTATAAAAGAGTGCTAAGAAAGGAGAACAAAAAAAAAAAAAGACACCAAGTAGATGGCACCTATGATGAAATTCCAAATTGGCTCATAATGTGATTTAGAATTGTCAGCAATAATAAAATGTTTTAATATTGCAGGCAAATTAAAAGTAAAGGTCAAC
>VKOC01048581.1:0-12983 GCA_009364415.1 Spea multiplicata | reverse complement strand
GATTTTACTTTTTGTACCCTTCGTGACAGTGGCCGTTTTAACATTTCTGTTATGGCGGAAGTTGATGCCCCGGGGAGGGGCCAGACATGGCCCCTAGTGCCGATCGTGGCGTTGCTGAATGCCTCGAGGTCGAGGCATCACAGCAACAACGTTTGGGTGCAGAAAGCGAACGTAGATCGCTTTCTGCACCCGTTTAAAATCATGACGGTCCTGGCACGTCAATTGTCACTAACCTGATGGATAGGGAAGGCTTCCCCAAGCGCCGACCTGTATACAGCTGCCCCTTGCATTCTCTTCTTGGATAACTGATGCAGGATACAGTGACGTGATAATACACCCCGGGTGATGAGCCCAGCGAGAAGAGATTTATGCCAGCAGAACAGTATCCTAGTAGCCAATACATACCTCCACTTTCATGCCACTTCATGGGTTGTATTTTGATAAATAAGGTGTATGAGTTTCTATGGGTAATGTATTAGTTGCCATCAAGTTGAAGTAAAAAAAAAAGGGTGTGTTATTAAAAAAATGTATAAGGTATCGGAATGGTCTTACTTACACTCCTTCCGTCATTGCGGCCGCTGTAATCAGTCGTTTTAAGTAACAGTGATTTTGAACACAGGCGCAGATCTAAGATGCTGGCGTGCAAGCAGTTCTTCAGACGAGGGTACCGGTTTCCATGCGGTCTGCTTCTCCAGGCGTGTGTTTTTTTTGTTTTTTTTTTGTGTCCGTTCACATCCAACCCTCATGTTTGTATTATATCGGAAGGTTTAAAGCCACCAAGCGGTGTAGACAATTTGTGTTTTTATCATTATTAACCCACAACAACCTGTTTATTTAAATAAGCGAGAGGTACGGGGAACATTTAAAGAGAATACATCAATGTGTTGCCCACAAAGTATTAGAATCGGATATTGTGTAAGTGAGATTCCAACTACAAGAAGTGCATCATTGCATAGTATGGAACGTAAGGAAATGCGAGTAAAATTAATGGGTCACCAACAATGGTCACTTGTAGTAATTTGAGGCTAGCATACATCTATGTAAAGGGAACACAAAGTTACAATTGACCAGGGAATTAGCTCATTGGAAATATATCTATTTCTGACGAGGCACTGAATCTCTCTATTAGCTTTACGACCAGAGAAACTTGAATACATTTGAAGATGAAAAGGAGGACCCGAGTGCTGTGTGGAAAAACAAAACTGACATCAAATTATGAAAAGCCCAAAGTGCTTACTTTGCATCGAACCCGATCCGTAGCTACTCGACTAGGAAGTCATATTTATTGATGCGTCTGTTTGACTTCTTTAGTTCATAATATTCCACATAAAATTTAAACGAATTGTGGCAGATGTTTGGATTTCAGTTATGTAGACTACTTTAGTGATCAGTCATAGAAGTCATCCCCCCCCCAGCACATAAATTGGAGAATTTATGGTATTTCAGAAATCACTACTTGTGAAATGTCTGTGTGATTTTGCAACGTATAATACTTCATTGCAGATTTCCATGGGATAATGATTAAGTATCCTATTACAGTGGGAAGGTAGGAGTGTATACTAGGGCATTACTCATAGGATTTCATCCATGTAGTTTATGCAAGTTTACAGCTACCCGCTTCCTTACCGGTATAATATAGTGGTGGAGTATTCAGGAGAAAACCATTTTCTGCACATTTTAACTACCTTGGATGACACAGGTTACTTGAAAAGGTTTTAGCAACGATTGGGGGGGAAACAGACCAAGGACTGTTTAAGGTCTGAGTCTCTACATCGCATGGCATGGGAAGTTTTCTATGGCCGCTAGTTAGATCCAACCGTACGGATTTGTTACAGCGAATGCAGTAAGTTTGTGGATCAAACTTTACCCAGAATGTTTACCATTTGCCAGGATGACATTAAGCACAGTAGAGTAGAGACTTTGGGGAAGGATTTACACACATTCAATTTATTGCATACTTAGTGCATGCCTTCATCAAGCACATTTCTATGTTACACGATTTGCTCAACCCCCCCAAAACACATATCTACAATACATGGTTTACATTCCAGTAGGGGCTGCTCCATTTAACAATGTAAAAAGTCATCCTACTAGTTTAAATTAATAGATTTTAAATCTTACTGGGAAGCGTATAAAATTTGACGACGTATGAATTCAGTCCAACCGGCACACCTAGTGAGACATACAAACCTGTCAACTGGCTCTATTTTGGGCCAAGTGCCAACGCTCAGGGATTTTACTGAGCACGCCGAGTATTTATGATACTCAACTGATTAGTCAGGCGCAAAAAAAAAAAGTGAATCTTTGGACTCAAAAATAAAAAAAAAAACAAAAATTGAACTGGAGATTCATTTGAAAGGAAAACCGTTACAGTTGATGCAATGCCCCAGCTTACGTATCCCATCAGAGCCAGGTGATTAGGGGATCCTCTAGTCTAGCCAGCGGTATCTAGTGCAAAACAAGAAGTGACACAGTCATCTACGATCCTACGGCCATTCTTTGGTCAAAAAAAAAAATTATAGCATTCGCTTCGGAACTAAACTTCAAAGAAAACGGGAGACACCTTTCTCCTAGCTAGAGAAAGGTGTCTGCATTATATTTCGCCACAAGTTACTTTCGATTTCCGGTGTACCCTGATATTTATCAGCATAAAACACTTAAGAGCTGAATTCAATGGCGTCATCTGTGATCTGCTTGAACTCAGTTTCCTCTGCTGTCCATGTGGAGGTAGTACTGCAAGAGAGGGGAAACATGAATCAGTGACTTCAATATTACTAAGCAAAATAATATAAAGGTCGTTCTAATGTTAGAAACACCAGGAAACTAGGAGAGGTGAGCTAAGAGAATATGGGGGGGGGTTAATGTGCAATATAAGCGTCCTTAAAGAAGCGGGAAAGAGGGATTTTTTGAAGGATCGAAGGCAGGGGGGAGAGACGGATAGACTGGGGGAGGGCATTCCAGAGGATAGGGGCAGCCCTGGAGAAATCTTGTAAGAGTGCATGAGAGCTAGAAATCAGAGGAGAGGATAGAAGGAGATCATTGGATGAGCAGAGAGAGCGTGGAGTGTATTAAGAGATGAACGAGGAGATGTAGGGAGGGGAACCGCTGTGAAGGGCTTTGAGGGTAAGAGTGAGGATTTTGAAATGAATCCTGAGGCGCACAGGCAGCCAGTGAAGAGACTGACAGAGGGGAGAGATGTAAGTAAAGCGATGGGAGAGGAAGATAAGTCTGGCAGCAGCATTCATGGTGGATTGTAGAGAGGTGAGACTGTTAAGACCAGCTTAGACAGAGTTACAGTAATCAAGGTGGGAGATAATCAGGGCATGGACAAGAGCCTAAGTGCCAAGCTGTGTTTGGAAGGGATGGATGCTGGCAATGTTTTTAAGATGGGGACGACAGTTTTTAGAGACAGACTGAACGTGGGGGGGGCGAACGAAAGGTCAGAGTCAAGGGTGACACCAAGACTGCGTGCATGAGTAGACGAGGAGATGATGGCGCACATCAACAATGAGGGAAATTGATGGGGGAGTCTTAGCATGGGAAGGAGGGAAGATGAGAAGACCTGTTTTGGAGAGGTTAAGTTTCAAGAAACGTGCCGATATCCAGGTGGAGACAGATGCAAGGCAGTTAGTTACACGATCTAAGACAGAGGGAGAGAGATCAGGAGAGGATAGATAGATAGATCTGGGCGTCATCAGCATACAGGTGGTATTGAGAGCCTAAGGATGAGGGCAGGGTGGTGACAGTGCAGATGTCATCGCTGATGGTTTTAATTTTATTATCGAAGTATGTGGCAAAGTCCGATGCATTAAGGTTAGTGGAAGGGGTCGTAGGGATCGGTTGAAGCAGGGAATTGAAAGTATTAAAGAGTCGTTTAGGGTTGTAAAACAGGGAGGAGATTGAAAGCAGAGTAGTAGGAACATAGCATAACATAGCATTCATTTATAGCGCAGAAAGTCAGACATGGAATGAGGAGACTTTCGCCAACTACGTTGAGCGGTGCGGGAACATTGACGTAGGTGTTGGGTTACAGTCGTGTGCCAGGGTTGGAAGCGTGAACGTCGTGAGGAGCGAGTAGTAACTGGTGCTACATGATGGAGAGCAGATGCGAGAGTGGCGTTACAGACAGAGGTGGCGTTGTTTGGGCACGTCATGTTTGAGATAGGAGAGATAGTAAATTGATTGAGAAGTTCTGAAGGTTAATAGAGCTTAGGGCTGTGCGGAGATCTGTGAGAGCCAGGGACACCTTCATCTAATCAGTATCCATGTCCTAAAGTTCTCTGCCTTCTCCCAACCCACCCTTACAAATGAACAACGGCGTAAAGGTAACATAACATAATGGGGAGGAATAATCATGTAGATTCAGTAAGGAGAAGATAACTCCCAAGTTGGGTTTGTAACATATATGCATTGCTTATTTAATGCCTAGGCATAGTTACATATACGTATTTAGCGTGAAGAACTATAAATGCGGGTTTAGCAAAAGGGGAACATTCACTAAGTCTCCAAGTAGTAGTAGAAATTGTAGTGTGGACAACAGGTGTATCTGTCTAGAAGGTTAATGAAGATACATAATCTCTTGAATAAACGCATGGCCTACCCTTTTCATAGCATTTTCTTTAGAGATGTAGGCAATTATTATGATTTTTTTTTTTAATACAATTATGCAGTGCTTTCATGAAATGTTTAAAAGATTTACCTCGTGGTGCTTCCATAGGGACTGTGTGACACTGTGCTCCCTTTTCTTATCCTCTTAGGTTGGAATAGCTTTGTTCACAGTTGAAAGAGGAAACGTGCTGGAGACAACAGACGGCATTAGAAGACCAATGTATGAAATTGGAACACGCGGACAGCAAAAAGTTTCCCCGATCGGATGGCTTCTGCGGATACAATTCTGTCAACGGCAGAAAATGTCACAGAATTTATAAGGTCCACACGCTAATGACATTTCTTTATAAACGTCATAAACAATTATAAACTGCCTGCCGTCCTTTACTTAGTGTGTTTCAGTTTAGGAACTCTGGACGTATGCGGAATCCCAATCTGCACTGCTTGGGCACCGTGTCTTTAGTTTTATTATTTACTGCCACAATATTTTAAAGAAGGCGTGGAAGGTCCTGCTCACTAGTGCTTATAATCCAGAGAGAAGTGTAAATCTGACAGACAAGGTTCAGTATGTAGGCGACGATAATTTACCTTTCTGCAGTGGTCATAGATATAAACCTTCTACATCCATACTAACCGCACTAGTGCACTCGTCCAAAATGGCAAACTGGGGTACATGGTAAAATTATCTTGCCATCTGGAAATAAACATAAGTTTAGCTCTCAAGTAACGAGTCTACGTAGCCAAATGAGAAGAAAAAAAAAATGAATACTGAATAGTAAGGCAGGAGGAAAAGGAAAAAAAATAAATATATATATATATACATACATATACATGTTTTAACAACATAGCAACTAATAAAATATTCTTGCCGATTGGATAACTCTATAATAGCCACAGTGAAAAATATAAATTTCAGAAAATGTGAATTTGAAGTTAGATTACCCAGACTTGCTTTTATTATAAAGTTTTACTAAGTTTTTTTTTTTCATTGTTGAGCAAGTACAAATTGGAGATAGTTGGATGGATTTATTAGTGGTCAAAAACAGAATATTGAAAGTTAAATCCAATTCCTCTGTAATCCTAGTATCGCAGTGTGTCTCATCCACTGAACACACCAGCTCAGCCTATAAATGGACACATATACAATGCTAGAAAATCAGAATTCTGTAGTCTGTAAATTAAAACCAAGATCAAATACGTACTGCCATCCTCTGCTTTTCGCCCCCACTCAGTACATCCAGTCTTGAAGACTGTCCCAGCCACCTTCACGTTCCAAACCCAGCTGCACATTGTCAAGGTATTCCTTCAATACCTGGGGAGTGAATATAAAACAAAGACGGGTAGTTAAGCCACTTAACTAAATACAGCTAAGTAAGTAATTTCAGTGTGTAAGAAAATTAGAAGAGAAGTTTCAACATACTGGACCGTTCTTCTCACCTTATCAGGAATACCTTTACGTTTCCGGTGTTCTGGAGTGGCTGGGTACATGACTTGGTCCCGTAACGTTCCCAAAGTCATATGGTCTCTATGTAAGATATTGTGCTACAAATAAATTACTGACACCACAACTCAGGATATATTGATTCTACAAATCAAAAGGTGCTGAAATGTGATCACACTACAGGAACAGAGACAGCTGGGCAGAACATAATCAGAAGTACATAAAATATCTTCCTCGTTCAGGTTTGGTCAGACATCCAACGAATAGAGGCCACAGCTGCAGAATAAAACATATTTAGGTAAATTGCTCAAAGATTATTCTATATAAATAATATGTACATTTTTACTTCTACAATTAGACATTACCTAGGCTACTGTAATTTCATCTACATTAGGGCCGTTGTATTACGTAGCATTTACCTATGTTTTATTTTCAACATAAATACCACGCTGTCTCTATAATGCCCTTTAGGGCTGCGGCACTAAACGTTGAGGAGGTTAATTCATACAGAAATTCTAAAACATTTTTATTTTAATTATAGATACAACCGGCTGACACCGCATCACCTAATGCAATAGTAGCTCTTTTAATATATTGGTGGGAACAAATGCCATCAGAAAACCACAGCTTCATGTAGCAAGATACAAATCTTGCCTTACACTTCCAACCTTACATAGTTACATTAGCACAATAACTAAGGATCTTTAAAGTTCAATGTCACTACATGCTATATAAACACACACCGTATTAGAGGTTGCAGCTTCACCCATACTTGAAGTTTGCACCTAAGTATATTTCGAATCGGAAACAAAATTTCTAGAAATTTTCAATACCCTGAATTTTTCCAGGAATAATCCTTTAAGCGTGTAAAGTGTTCCCTCTGTTATAATGTCTGCCAGCAACACTTGTCATGTGACACAAGTTTATAAACTCTCAAACATACTGGAGGCGTCAGTTATTGTCGGAACAGCAACCTTTAACAGTGGGTTCACAAGGTGAGAGAGAAAACTTATTACTACATCTCTCATTCCATAAACCGCTGTGAGATACATAACCAAGCCACGGGGAACTGAACTCTTAGGCAAGGTCAAGTCACCCCTTATTTACAGAACTGGGGCCTAACTACTAATCTAAGGACCAGATGAAGCATTTCAACATCTTGAGTACTACACTGTACAACAAAATATATCTTCTATACATAGGTTGGTAAATGTCACCTTGTGATGAACAGTAAATTTAATTTACTTTTCGGTTGACTCGCCCTGCTAGTCTTGTCATTTCCAGTCCTGCGAGGACGATTCGTCCCAATGCCAGAGACATCCTCAGCAGCATTCTTCCACTCTGGTAATAATCCTTCAAGGCAAAGCATTAAACATTAAGGACGTGCTTGGCTGCAGAGTATATCATCATTTATCCCACCATTATTTCACTCACCTCAAGGAGCTCAGCTTGAGTGCTGTTCTGATGACGTGGGGTGGGTAGGGGTGAGGAACGGACGGCTGAAAACCAGGTAACCAACCGCAGTCGCTAGAACTGCAATAATCAAAAAGCACACCACAGACATTAAATGCCAGCATAGACACTGACCACTTAAAATCAATAAACCGCAGGTGCAATCTACAGTCTACTTTTTACACAGCTATATGCAGATGAAGCTATCTGAGAGACCCGGGCATACAGAGCGTCTCCCACTGCCACAGCCTACCTATATCCCACAGTAAATAATAATAACGCTAAACTGTCACAATCTTCTATAGCAAACGGAAAAATATTACTAAAGTATGACATGCAAATAATTCTTGCCAGTAGCATTTTCTGATGGTCTCCTGTCTGGTGCGAGTAGCCAAAAACAAACCACCATGTTCACATTGTAATGTTGCATCTCTTTTATTTTTTTATTTCCATTGTAAAAGGCCATTTCTTCACTAGAAATAAATACAAAAGAGAAATGATCAGTATAATTTAAGTACACATTACAGATACCAAGCTCCTAGTAAGTACAAGGTTTTTATTAATTGAGTTAACGACCATCATATTTGGCAGCAACAAGCAATGTGTAAGTGGGACATAATAGTTATATCAATTATTTCAAAATTACATTTTATCAAAAATGTACTTAATACATTCAGTTCCCATTTTTCCAAAACACCTTTGATGCAAAATTTACAAAAATAAATACAATCTGAAAATACAGGAAGCCAGAAGATCGCATACGTACCTACCTATTGGTGATGAGACGGGAGTTAACATATCTGTATTTCACCTTCATACCGCTGCTCGGCTACTGTCATCTTACCAATAGGCCTTCTAAGGTGTGTAAGGAAAAGGTCGGCTACGAGTAGGTAAGCCATCATGCTGGCTGGTCCCTATATATGCATGGAAAGAAAGAAAGAAAGAAAGAAAGAAAGAAAAGAAGAAAAGGTTACTAAGGTTACTTGAAAGAATAAAAAAATAATCAACATACCATAAAAAAAAACACCTCAACGTGTGAGGAAAGGGATTTAGGGGTAATTATTTCTGAGGATTTAAAGGTAGGTAGACAATGCAGTAGAGCAGCAGGTAATGCTAGCAGAATGCTTGGTTGTATAAGGAGAGGTATTAGCAGTAGAAAGAGGGAAGTGCTCATGCCGTTGTACAGATCACTGGTGAGATCTCACTTGGAGTATTGTGTACAGTACTACTAAAATTACAAAAGGGCTACTAAAATTACAAAATAAACCTTACCAGGACAGGTTAAAGGATCTTAACCTATATAGCCTGGAAAAAAGACGGGACAGGGGGGATATGATTTGAAACATTTCAATACTTAAAGGGAATCAACAAAGTAAAGGAAGAAAGTTTATTTAAAAGGAGAAATAAAACCGCAACAAGAGGACACAAGCATAAACTAGAAGGGCAAAGGTTTAATGGTAACATCAGAAAATATTACTTTACGGAAAGGGTAGTGGACGCATGGAATAGCCTCCCAGTGGAAGTGGTAGATGTTAATACAGTAAAGTCATTTAAGCAAGCATGGGATAGGCATAATGCCGAGCTAGATATAGGATAAGGGCAAGTACTAAAGGAGAGTACTCAGAGGTTGGGCAGACTGGATGGGCCTTCTGGTTCTTATCTGCCGTCACTTTCTATGTTTCTAAACTCTTAAAAATAATCCATGTGCGTATAATATAATTTTTTGACTTGGATGCAAGTAAAAAAATATATATATCAGCATGTGAAGAATGATTTGTCCTGGCTGATTTTCTACATTATGAAAAATTCAGATAACATGAGTGTGTGTGTGTGTGTGGGGGGGACCTGGTTATATCACGATGACCACAGCAGTAATAACCACAGTCTAACTGTTCAATCCGACCGGGATTTTGGCCCTCTGCTCTTTGCACAATTGATGTAATTCATCAATATTCGTGACTTGTGTTGTTAAAGAAGCCCTAGTCATACAAAAACTTACCTGAGCATTTGTCAGCTTGACAATATACAGAACGATATCCAAAAATGGCTGAAGAAAAAAAAATAACAAATGAAACTCACAATACTATATAACAACTCTGTATACCCGCAACAATAATGGGAAATATGTATAATACAGGAGAATAGGAAAGCAAGCCACTAGTTAACGTGGAAAGACGGTATTTTGTTCAACTCTGCAAAGTGCACCTTGGGTAAATCCAGACCACAATGGCAAATGATTACATGTTATTCACAAGAACAGCGTATGCATGTATGTAAATTTTATTGATAAATAACAGCATAATAAAAGGGGAGGCATAATACGTGTAGCCAAAAGATTGTCAGCTTCGGTACCAGTATATTTAATGTATGTTCATTTGTAAGTTGTATTTACTTTTACGGTACCCTATTGCAACAGCTCTACCAAATCTGTTGGTGCTATATAAAATGTAAATGTAGTCATGAAAGTACAGCAGTCTACAGACAACTTTATTGGGGTACAAAAGCTATGGATACATTTGTAAAGGAGGCCCCTGTCTGTAAATCTCACAGTGTAAGTAATATACTGGTAATATAAATGGTAGCTACATTAACTTTATAATTATTTTCCTTCTGAAAGGAATACAGTAAGAGCATAAAGGGCCATAGCCTATTTTTTAAGTACCCAGCACAAACTAAAAAAAAGGTAACAAAACACTCACAACTAGAAGAGCCATGAGGAAACTCACCTTGCTTAAGTTTGAATACTGGTTCACCATGCTGTTACAAAACCTCTCAACATCTTGCGTGAGCAGCTGATGTGCATTTGCTATCCTGTTGTCCAAGTTGCCTATCTTAAACGTGGTGGTGGGGGAGAGAACAATCTATGTGGGGAACGTATTATACCTTGTGATATTTTATACATCTAATGGAACATTACTGAGAAAATAAGTAATTGTCTCGTAGGCTCAAAACCTGTTTATATCACCACGATCACAGCAACAATACCCACAGTCAAACTCTTCCAGTAGTTATCAATCTGGCCGGGATTTTGTTCACCAGCTCTTTGTAGAATTGATGTAATTCATCAGTGTTTGTGGCTTGAAGTCCTAGTCATACAAAAACATACCCGAGCCCCAATAGCACTTACCAGCTTGACGATATACAGACAGACATGATCCTACAGAACAACAGTAGCTGCTAGACACGAGAAATCCATCTTGTATGTCCAGTTATTTAGCCGTGTTCAAGACTATGTTAGCTGTAGCTAAAGTTTCCACACACACACATATATATATATATAAATATACACACACACAGCTACAGTTTTTACCATCATTAAACCATGACAAAAATTGCCCATAGATCCTACTTTGCATAAACTTGTTTTTGGAGATATGGGGTTTAAAAATAAGAGCCAGTCAAGAACCCTGGCAAAAGGTGGCAAACCCAGCAGAACAGATCTCTGCCTTGTAGGCCTCTATTGTTTTTCTCTTAGACAGCATGTCATGACCTACATGTACTTCCCAAAAGGGAGGAGGAATAACTTAAGGGGAGATGATTCAGGTCAACATGGCTACTCCTACACACACACATATATATATATATACACACACCATATGAAGTGGGCATGAAACCGGAAGTTGCGGCATGAAACCGGAAGTGGGCCGCGAAACCGGAAGTGGGGCATGAAACCGGAAGTGGGGCATGAAACCGGAAGTTGCTACGAAACCGGAAGTGGGGCACCTCCTACTGCGCATGCGCAAACCAGGAAATCGGCGCATGCGCAGAACGGACCTGGCCGAAACCGGAAGTGGCTACGAAACCGGAAGTTGCTACGAAACCGGAAGTGGGGCACCTCCTACTGCGCATGCGCAAACCAGGAAACCGGCGCATGCGCAGAACGGACCTGGTCGAAACCGGAAGTGGGGCACGAAACCGGAAGTGGGGCACCTCCTACTGCGCATGCGTGGAACCGGAAGTCCGCGCATGCGCAAAACGGACCGGACATAAACCGGAAGTCGACCAAACCCGGAAGTATGTGCCACACCGGAAGTCCGCGCATGCGCAGAACGTTCCTGACCACGGCAATTTCGTGGGGGAGGGGCCTACCTCCAACTTCTCGCTGTTTTATTCTGAATGGAGATGAGAGGATGATTGAACCTTGCTGGGTTATGAAGCTGCAGCGACCCCAAGGTGTTTTTTTTTCTTTCTCAACAGCTGCAGGCATTTGTTTGATAGTGTGATTGATAAGAGTTGTAGCAGCTGTGAAGTGCATTTTCGATGGTATTTAGCTAGTGTCTGCCTGGGATTGATGGTAGTTGTCACTGACAGCTGTAAAACAGAAAACAGAGTCATGCTTTTGTCCCATTGAATTAGACAATCACGATTATAAGTGAACGTTTTGCTCTGTAGCAACTGCTTGACAGCATAGAGATAACACAATTATGGTTCTAGCCCTCCCACAGTCACTCATGGATCCCCTGTGTCCTGCCATCATACATCAAAGGGTTTTTTTTCACTAGATGCTGCATGTAGAGTTTAATAGGCAAAATGCTTGGAATTGTAAAATTCACCAAAAATAAGAGATTATAGAATTTACCTGTTTTACGGAGAATTGTGCAGTGTTACCTGCTTTTCATATGTATTAATGTTAATTGAAATATAAGTGGTTATAATTATACAATTTATAGCCTCGTTTTTAAAGGTAAATTTAAACAGTGTATTCTACCAGACTTCTCGTATTACATGTCACTGATTAACAACATTTCCCGTGATAAATTCCATGCATCCAGGAACAATACTTTACAAAAAAATAAGCGCAATGAAATATTAATTAGAAATATAGCCACTTAATAAAGACAGGAGGAGTCCGGTGGCTTGTGGAGAGATGCAGTCAAATGACCGTAGTATGATGAGTGCGGATACACGTGTGAGTTTCTATTTAGAATTCTTTGAATTTTTAATTCTTCAGATCCAGTGGAAAGATGGTAAAGGTTGTAGTACACGATGAACACGAATGGACTTAGAGCACTTTCCAAGGGCTATAACCAAGGAAATTTAGAATATGGCCGCAGCTAAGATATATAAGTATTGAGGTGCGTTCAAATAAAATAAACAGGAAAGGGAACAAGTGATTCTACAATAAGCAAAATAAATCATAAAAAATCAATACATACATGGCAGAAGAGCAGATAATGTGGAAGATCGCCAACGTTTCCGCACAGCAGAACCACCGAAGTCCATCGAGGCTGCCCGTGTGTCCTGAGACAGTTCTTGGTCTTGTTTTAGCTTCAAGGTGGCTTTATGCTTGTTCCGTGTATGTTCCCTTAAAAAGGCAAATAACAGGAATGGGTCGCAGTAGTTATCTTAACCGAGCAGAAGGGGTTTTAAAACATTTGGTCCGTAGTGAGGTCACTTACCAATGGCTGTAGGTAACTCGCACGAGTCGCGTCCGGTCATTCGGCAAGGGGAGCAGGCGAATTACACAGGAGTGGTGTCAGGT
>VKOC01048580.1:0-11285 GCA_009364415.1 Spea multiplicata | reverse complement strand
AAGGCGAATGAGTGGGCAATTGGTGACCCGCTCACCTGTTTCACCCCAGGGCAAAGCATCCAAACACTGTCAGTCCTAGGCGTTTGGGAGCGGACTTACAGAACTCAGACAAAAGGCCCTAGCGTAAATTAGCTACACTGGCGGAGGTAGCAGGCGTTGCCGCACCGCAAACAGACGCAGCCAGGGGGGAGAAACTGCCCTTACCATTAGGGACATTTGAGGCATGACACTAGCTAGGAAGGGAACTGGCATTGAAGAGATGCTGGCACCACCACCAGCAGCAGCAGCATTGGGAAAGGCGAATGAGTGGGCAATTGGCAACCTGCTCTCCTGTTTCACCCCAGGGCAAAGCATCCAAAGACTGTCAGTCCTAGGCGTTTGGGAGCGGACTTACAGAACTCAGACACAAGGCCCTAGTGTAAGCTGGCTACACCGGCGGAGGTAGCAGGCGTTGCCACACCGCAAACAGACGCAGCCATCGGGGAGAAGTTACCTTGAACATTTTGGACATTTGAGGCATGACACTAGCCAGGAAGGGAACTGGCAGAGAAGAGACGCTAACACCACCAGCAGCAGCAGCAGCATTGGGAAAGGCGAATGAGTGGCCAATTGCGACCTGCTCACCTGTTTCACCCAGAGCAAAGCATCCAAACACTGTCAGTCCTAGACGTTGGGCAGCGGACTTACAGAACTCAGACACAAGGCCCTAGCGTAAATTAGCTACACCGGCGGAGGTAGCAGACGTTACCACACCGCAAACACGTGCAACCAGGGGGAGAAACTACCTTGAACATTTTGGACATCTGAGGCATGACACTAGCCAGGAAGCGAACTGGCAGAAAAGAGACGCTGGCACCACCACCAGCAGCAGCAGCAGCATTGGGAAAGGCGAATGAGTGGGCAATTGACGACCTGCTCATCTGTTTCACCCCAGGGCAAAGCATCAAAGACTGTTAGTCCTAGGCGTTTGGGAGCAGACTTCCAGAACTCAGTGTTATGGTCTAGCTGCTTTTCTGCTGCATTGCTGGAGGCTATACAGCCTGGCTGGTTTGCCATGGCTACACTCCTGTCACTCCTGTGACTCAGCCCATAGCCAGCCCCTTTTGGCTATTTAAGCAGCTAAACTTCACCTCCTCCTTGCCCTTGTGTTGTTTCTGGCTGCAAGTGCTATCGCTGTGTTCTTGAATTCCTGTGTATGACCTGGCTTTCTCTGACGTCCCTCCCGGCTCCTGATTCCTGGCTTGTTCCTGACTTCGCTGATCTCTGTATTCCTGACCCCGGCTTGTCTGAGTATCTGTCTTGGTTCCTGACCCGGCTTGTCTTTTGGTATATGCTTTTGGATCACGATTTGGCTTTGTTCACTATTGTCATTACAATAAAGGTGATTGCATTTTACGTTTTGTGTCCGTCTGGTTCCTAGTCCCTAACACTCAGACACTAGGCCCTAGCGTAAATTGGCTACACCGGCGGGGGTAGCAGACGTTGCCACACCACAAACACGTGCAACCAGGGGGAGAAACTACCTTGAACATTAGAGAAAGAAAATTAACTTTCCAAGCTAAGAGCTGGGTAACCCAATTTGGGCAGATTGAATTTAAGAAAGGCAATCTGCTCCATCAGATGAGGTGCCATGCGTGAGCGCTGTGGACTCAGTATGTTTCCAGTCATAGAAAACACACGCTCACTTTGAACAGTGGTTGGCGGACATGATAGAAGCTGCTGCGCAACCCATGAGAGTGCAGGCCACATCTTCCTACAGAATGTCCCATCAGTCACAATATCCAGGATTCTGTTTGAAGAAGCTTTCACGACTGTCTAGGCAAAATCGGGATGATTGGCAGCTGTGTTTCATGATATGTATGTACAACCATGCCAGAATGGCATATAGGGGTATAAGGCAATTCTGGAGGCAGAGTGGCAAATACGGGGTCAAAAGGCACAGTGGCATTTAGAGGGTTAAAAGGCATATCATGGGGCACAGTTGCATATAGGGAGTATAAGGCATTTCTGGGGCAGAGTGGCAAGGTTGAAAAAAAAGGAAATAAAAACAAAATATTTTTCTCAAATATAGCTTTTATTAAAAATAAATAGTTCACATAGTTTACATGAATTAACATTTACTGGTAAAACTTTTTTCCTATAGGGTCGTCTTATATTCAGGCTTTTTCTTTTTTTTCCTAAATTCATATTCAGATTTGGGGGGTCGTCTTATAATCAGGTCGTCCTTAAGTAATCGAGTAAGATACAGTAATATATATATATAATATATAGTAATATATATATTCGGCAGCAGGGGATAATATTTATATATATATCGGCATCGGCAACAGGGTCTAATATTAAAGAATGAAAAATAACTGCCAGTTCAGCTGTTATTTTGAAATCATATTTCAATCACGCTCTTTACTTCGTAGAGATAAGTACATATTATGTAGTTAAAAATGCACGTCTAACGCAGATATATATATATATATATCTCATGCGCGTCATAGTGTGTCCCTGAATGGCAGAAATAACGTAAAGTCACGTATGTGATAACATAAATACGGTCACACGATTCTCTAGTACTTACTGCACCCGGATTGTGACAGAAAGCAGGGCAGCCAATTAAATGAGCCCGTCGTTTAACACTTTCAGAGCCCGATTAACCACTAGACAGTGCGGAGAGCAGGGTGGGAGCTGCTAGCAACCAGGGTGACTACATTGGCCATTTTTCCAGTCCATGTATATAAAGCAGGTACTGCGCAGCATGTGGGGTGTATAACTGCATACCTGGCCCTCTTCGGCTTGGCCAGTCCATCTTGGCCCCGAACCCCTGATGCCCCTCTTCTCTAGGAGGTCAAAATGTTTGCTGGGTATGAGGTTATCACAGGGTTCTACAGCCCTAAAAGCCCTGATAATGTGTATAGAAACAGCAGGAAACAGCTTTGTAAATTAAACGGGGTAAATAAACCATGTTATTCTTCTTCTAAATGCCCCACTCAGTCATACAAATACCCCTGCCACAGCCACGACTCTAGCCACACCCCCTAAAACAAAAGCACCCCTTAAAAGCAGGTGTGCCCCATTCCCCATGTCAATGTGTAAGTTCTATAGATGATCAATTAATCAAATTGGACATATAATTAACGCTTTCTTTTCAGTCCCGATGGACACAAAGACATTGAAAAGCTTTACGCCAACAGACACGTCTTCGGCTGCAAGGGTTAATAGCGAATGCTGAAATTCTCCCTGCTATTCAATCACACAATATATCGATTAACGTTACAGGCTGATAATCAATAACTTCTTGTTTTCT
The DNA here is from genome assembly GCA_009364415.1 of Spea multiplicata. Classification (NCBI taxonomy): domain Eukaryota; kingdom Metazoa; phylum Chordata; class Amphibia; order Anura; family Pelobatidae; genus Spea; species Spea multiplicata. The sequence continues at coordinate 7,987 of VKOC01048580.1, read as the reverse complement.
AACAAATTTGAGGAGAAATCAATTCAAAATAAAGAAGCAGAGGCTCAGCACTCAAATGGTAAGGTGAGTGCCCAGCTTTTCGGTCCCGCTGACGCTGGTGGGCGGTCCCACTAACGTGGGTGGGGGAAACATCCCCATTTAAAGGAAAAATGGGAGGGAGCAGGACGCTCCCGCGAACCAGAGGAGCAGCGCTCACCACACAGTTCCCAGGTATGCCTTTCCCAATGCAAATTTTAATTTTACCAAAATTTGCCAATTTTTTGCAATTCGTATGAATGTCCTGAAAACGAGGAGGGGCCCCCAACCTGTTAATGGTGATGCTGGGATAGTGATAGAGGTTTCTAATAAAAGCTACAAAAAAGTTACTGAAGTTAGTGAAATTTAAGGATTCCAATTAAACGTTAAACATTTTTTAAACCACTAAGATTTTAATGAACGGATTAAATGAAGGACAAAGGAACGTAAACCATTCTTAAAATCGCCCGCTATTCTGTGTGCAGTTTGAGGAGTCTGGGATGTAAGCATTGTGCAGAGCTACACAATATGATGGTGCTATATAAATTAATAATCATATATGGCTTTACACTTCCACAACCATATAAGCAATTCTATGACGATGAGGGGAGGCGTGATGAGAGTGGGAGTTCCTCAATCTGGTAGGGGAAGGGGCGTGTGTTGGTCCCCATTGAAAAGCTGGGCAATTTTTTGATAGGTCACCATCCCCTATAGGATAACATTGAGAAAATAGAGGCTCGTCACCCTCCTCCTGGACAGAGGAAGCAATTCTCCCATGGTCCACCTTATCCCCACCCCACAGGTGTGTCATAATCTTGGTTGTTTTTTGTGTTAGTCCCTCTGTTTATTGGTTAATACGTTCGGAAGCCTAATTTAAATCCTTATCCATTGTTTAATCGGCTTCCTGTTGTTCTGCTGTGTATAAAGTTCCTTCTTTTGCCCCTAATAAAGGTGCATCTGTTCCTGTGAATTTACCTTGCGTGTTTTATTATGTGGATTGCTTAAAGAATCCCCTTTGATTCCCATCCCATGCAGGACTGCTGATTTGGACAGGTGCGGCTGGGGCAAGATATCTAGCTCATTTCACAAAATGCCAGTACCGCAGCTCTTTAGAGCACACGCTAGTCGGGCTCCATCCATTGCTCAGGTTCAATTCAAAACATTCTTCTTATCATAAACGGTAACAGGTAATTTTAGTCAATAGAATAAAAAACAGAGACAAAGTGGAATTTAATAAGACTGCATTTTATTTTATATTAATTTTAACATAAAGGCTGGATAGTCCAACTAATTGGGCCTCAGAGATGGTCATGGTGACAACTACCTCTGAACTCACGAAGAGTCACCCTTCAGCACTCAGGAGAGGAAAAAACCCCGTTTGGGGAAAACCTCTGGGGAACCGTGGCTTGAAGGATTGTCCTTCCCTCTGGACACTAAGAGGTTAACTGTGTATTTATACCTGTAGAGAAGAAAAAACAAGAACCTTTTGACAAACAGCTTTACATGATTGCCCCCCCACCGAAGCTTATTTCCTTGCCTTCTCTATCTTTTGTTTATTCCTCTCTTAATTTCTCCTAAATTTCACCATAAAATCTCTTTTTTCTATTCATAATATGAGGCTAGTTTTTCCCCCCTCAGCCTCTAACTCTAAAGGCTAAATAGACACGTGGCGTTTGGACCTCTCCGTCAGCCGAAGGTTTGCCTGTAAATAAGAGTAGATATAGTAAACGTGGATTTAAAACGTTTAGTTAGACTACCTTCTGTGTGCACAGGGATCACTGACACTCCTATGACAAAGTCAATGTTTTAAAACACCGACTTTCTCTCTTTGTCACCCTCTGTACTTCACACGCTGATTGTGAGGTACAGAGAGTGAAACAATGTTACAGAGCATTCCAGAGTGTCCCAAAAATACAATTTATTAATAATGAACCCTTCCCATTCCTTGCTGATCACAGTGATAAATTGCAATCAGTGTTCTTTTACTTTGTGGTGCACATTTATTAGTTTTAAATTTTTGTTGCCGGCCAGTATTTTTTACATTTAAAAACTTTTTGTTGGCCTTAAAAACTTTTTTTTAAGCTAATTGAATTTAACCCTTGCAGCCCTGTGCTATTGCTCAGATTGAGCAGATCAGTACATTGTACTGCTCAGATTTTTTTTTATCTTCTTTTGTGGGAATTTTTTAAAACTGCATTTGGTGGGTAACTGGGTGGAATCAATGGAATTGCCCGCCTGTCCCTGGGTCTTCTTAGTCTGCTTCTCCCTGTGTTTTCTTTCTTCATCTGCTTCTCCCCGTATCTTCTTCTACTTCCTCTTATTCTCATGTCATTCTTCATCCGCTTCTGCTAGTGTCTTCTTTCTTCGTAAGCTTTTCCCCGTATCTTCTTCTACTTCCTCTTCTTCTCATGTCTTTCTCCATCTGCTTCTCCCAGTGCCTTCTTTCTTCGTCCGCTTTTTCCTGTGACTTTTTTCTTCGCCCCTTCTTGGTTCATTTCCACAACAGTAGATATAGTAGATGTTGATTTAAATCCCACGGCAAGTTAAGGAGTTTAGTTATAAACAAAGCGGGAATGTATTAACTGCTTTGTGTCCTTATGAAGGATTAAATGTTCATGCACTTAAGTGGACTGCACTCCATGTGCACAGCGATCGACGCTCTCATGACAAAGTCAATGTTTTAAAACACTGCCTTTCTCTCTGTGTCACCCTCTGTACTTCACACGCTGATCGTGAGGTACAGAGAGTGAAGCAGTGTTACAGAGCATTTCAGAGTGTCCTAAAAATTCAATTTATTGAAAATGAGCCCTTCCCATCCCTTGCTGATCCCATTAATAAACTGCGATCTGTGTTTTACTTTGTCATGTGTATTTTTCATTTAAAATATTATTTCTCTGTTTTTTTTTTAATTTATAAACTTTTTTTGGCCTTAAAAACTTTTTTTAATGGCAATTTAATTTAACCCTTACAGTCCTATGTTATTGCATGCATTACTCTGATCAGTACATTGTACTGCTCAGATTTTTCTATATTCTTTTGTGGGATTTTTTTTGAAATTCTATTAGTTACGTGGTTGACTGGGTGGGATCAATGGGTTCGACCGCCTTTCCCCGTGTCTTCTTAGTCCTCTTCTCCTTGTGTGTTCTTTCTTTGTCTGCTACTCCCCATGTCTTCTTTCTTCAATCGCTTCTCCCCATGTCTTCTTTCCTCATCCCCTTCTCTCCGTGTCTTCTTTTTCTGTTTGCTTCTCCCTGTGTCTTCTCTGTCTTTTTTTCTCCCTGTGTTTTCTTTCTCCGTCCGCTTCTCCCCGTATCTTCTTCTACTTCGTCTTTCTTCATCTGCTTCTCCTAGTGTCTTCTTTCTTCAAAAGCTTTTCCCCATATCTTCTTCTGCTTCCTCTTCTTCTCATGTCTTTCTTCATCCACTTCTCCCTGTGCCTTCTTTCTTCGTCCGCTTTACCTTGTGACTTTTTTCTTCACCCCCTTCTTGGTTCATTTCCACAACAGTAGATATAGTAGATGTTGATTTAAAACCCACGGCAAGTTAAGGAGTTTAGTTATAAACAAAGCGGGAATGTATTAACTGCTTTGTGTCCTTATGAAGAGTTAAATCGCCATGTAGTTAAGTGGACTGCGCTCCATGCGCACAGCGATCACCGGAGCTCTCATGACAAAGTCAATGTTTTAAAACACTGCCTTTCTCTCTGTGTCACCCTCTGTACTTCACACGCTGATCGTGAGGTACAGAGAGTGAAGCAGTGTTACAGAGCATTTCAGAGTGTCCTAAAATGAACCCTAACCATTCTTTGCTGATCACAGTAATATACTGTGATCAGTGTTCTTTTACTTTGTGGTGAGCATTTGTAATTTAAAATTTTAATTCCCTGTTGGTTTTTTTTATATCTAAACATTTTTTTGGCCTTAAAAACCTTTTTAAATGCCAATTTAACCTTTACAGTCCTATGTTATTGCCTGGATTGCTCTGATCAGCGATCACCGACGCTCTCATGACAAAGTCAATGTTTTAAAACACTGACTTTCTCTCTGTGTCACCCTCTGTACTTCACATGCTGGTCGTGAGGTACAGAGAGTGAAGCAGTGTTACAGAGCATTTCAGAGTGTCCTAAAAATTCAATTTATTGAAAATGAACCCTTCCCATCCCTTGCTGATCCCATTAATAAACTGCGATCGGTGTTTTACTTTGTCATGTGTATTTTTCATTTAAAATATTATTTCCCTGCTTTTTTTAAATTTAAAAACTTTTCTTAATGTTTATTTAACCCTTACAGTCCTATGTTACTGGCCGGATTGCTCTGAGCAGTACATTGTACTGCTCAGATTTTTCTATTTTCTTTTGTGCGATTTTTTTGAAATTCTATTAGTTACGTGGTTAACTGGGTGGGATCAATGGGTTCGTCCGGCTTTTCCTGTGTCTTCCTAGTCCTCTTCTCCTTGTGTCTTCTTTCTTTGTCTGCTACTCCCCATGTCTTCTTTCTTCAATCGTTTCTCCCCTTGTATTCTTTCCTCATCCCCTTCTCTCTGCGTCTTCTTTTTCTGTCTGCTTCTCCCTGTGTCTTCTCTGTCTTTTTAACCCTGTGTTTTGTTTCTCCGTCGCTTTTCCTTGTGACTTTTTTCTTTGCCCCTTTTTGGTTCATTTCCACAACAGTAGATATAGTAGATGTTGATTTAAAACACACGGCAAGTTAAGTAGTTTAGTTATAAACAAAGCAGGAATGTATTAACTGCTTTGTGTCCTTATGAAGAGTTAAACCTTCATGTATTTAAGTGGACTGCACTCCATACGCACAACGATCACCGGCGCTCTCATGACAAAGTCAATGTTTTAAAACACTGCCTTTCTCTCTGTGTCACCCTCTGTACTTCACACGCTGATCGTGAGGTACAGAGAGTGAAGCAGTGTTACAGAGCATTTCAGTGTGTCCTAAAATGAACCCTTCCCATCCCTTGCTGATCTTACTGTGATCAGTGTTATTTTACTTTGTGGTGCGCATTTTTCATTTAAAATGTTATTTCCCTGTTTTGTTTTGTTTTTATATTTAAACATTTTTTGGCCTTAAAAACCTTTTTAAATGCCAATTTAACCCTTACAGTCCTATGTTATTGCCTAGATTGCTCTGATCAGCGATCACCGACGCTCTCATGACAAAGTCAATGTTTAAAAACACTGACTTTCTCTCTGTGTTACCCTCTGTACTTCACATGCTGTCGTGAGGTACAGAGAGTGAAGCAGTGTTACAGAGCATTTCAGAGTGTCCTAAAATAAACCCTTCCCATCCCTTGCTGATCAGAGTAACATACTGTGATCAGTGTTCTTTTACTTTGTGGTGCGCATTTTTCATTTAAAATTTTATTTCCCTGTTGGGTTTTTTTATATTTAAACATTTTGTGGCCTTAAAAACCTTTTTAAATGCCAATTTTACTCTTACAGTCCTATGTTATTGCCTGGATTGCTCTGATCAGCGATCACCGAAGCTCTCATGACAAAGTCAATGTTTTAAATCACTGACTTTCTCTCTGTGTCACCCTCTGTACTTCACATGCTGATCGTGAGGTACAGAGAGTGAAGCAGTGTTACAGAGCATTTCAGAGTGTCCTAAAATGAACCCTTCCCATTCCTTGCTGATCACAGTAATATACTGTGATCAGTGTTCTTTTACTTTGTGGTGCGCATTTTTAATTTAAAATGTTATTTCCCTGTTTTTTTTTTATATTTAAACATTTTTTGGCCTTAAAAACCTTTTTAAATGCCAATTTAACCCTTACAGTCCTATGTTATTGCCTGGATTGCTCTGATCAGCGATCACCGCCGCTCTCATGACAAAGTCAATGTTTTAAAACACTGACTTTCTCTCTGTGTCACCCTCTGTACTTCACATGCTGGTCGTGAGGTACAGAGAGTGAAGCAGTGTTACAGAGCATTTCAGAGTGTCCTAAAAAGTCAATTTATTGAAAATGAACCCTTCTCTTCCCTTGCTGATCCCATTAATAAACTGCGATCGGTGTTTTACTTTGTCATGCGTATTTTTTATTTAAAATATTAATTCCCCATTTGTTTTTTTGTTTTTTTACATTTTTAAAGCTAGTTTAATTTATCCCTTGAAACCCTATGCTATTGCTTGGATTTCTCTGATCAGTACATTATACTGCCCAGATATTTTTTTTCTACTTTTGTGCAATGTTTTATTAGGTGGGTAATTGGTTGGGGTCAGTGGGTTAGTGTTAGGTCAGAAGTTATCTAAAAATATATGTTATAGTTCTGCTACGACTTTACTTTTTCAAACATTTCCGGGAAATAGCGCCTCTCTGTGGGCATCTGGAATTACACAGAGCCTCACCTCCCCGCAATATATTTTCGGGGAAGACACTTCTTTGCGGAGTGAGGCATGTTAAGGTTGGTTTATACAATAAATTATAATTTAAGGAAACACGACATAAATGTGAAGGCAAATAAACATCACTTTTAAAACTGCCGTCCCACTTACTCTGCTAACTCTAACACAAAAAGAAGCCCAAAATGTTATTTACGCCCCAAAAACTGCCCAGAAACCTTTACAGTTAATGCTGGTAAGACTAATATAACACTAGGATTTACGCAATTCTGGTGTCCAGCTCAGACATTGAACCGATTATTGATTCCTCAGAGACAATAAATCCTGAAAATAAATAACGGATGTAAAAATGCAAACAAAATGTGCATATCCCAAATGTGGCCTTTTATCCCCCAAACCCATTAATGGGTGGGATCCATGTCTGGAAACTCTCCGCTTCTCTGAGTCTCCGGGTAACTGCGGGGAAATTCCAGGTCACTGGATCGGAATCGCTTCCTAAGCAAAAACGGTGTTGCTGACATGCCTCGATATCAAGGCATGTAGAAACACAATCCCCCTACCCCGATAGTCTTGTGATTGCTCAGAAGAGCAACCACACGTGCCATCATGCAAATGATGTTGCCGCCATTCACAAGATGGCGTCAAAAACAGAAAAATCTATCCAGACCCTCTTGAGAACTCTCGAGCTCCAACCATGCAAGGTCAATGGAGCCCAGCTCACTAATCAGTGTGATTAGTAAAAAAAAAATGTTACAAAATGTTTTTAAAAAAAATTTAAAAAATATGGTAACAAGTAAAACCACCAAAAAAATCATCAAAAACAATAAAAACAAATAATTTTTTATGGGCAAGTCCTACAATTCATGCTATATCTTCATAAAAATTCCTACATGGAAAGAGTTAAAATATTGGCATTATAAATGCCCATAGGGTGCCTAGTTTTAAAAATGTATGATTTCATGGAGTAAATTGACTTGGCTGGCTTCAAAGATATCCCAAATATGGGACGTGGGCACAGACTGACCAGATGTCTAAGTGGCAAAAAAATACACATCTCACAAAGGTGGCCTTTTACCTCCCAAATAACCCAACAAACCCATGCAGTTTGACAAAAGCTGGTGGTAAAATTAGTGCATGGAAAAGGTTAAAATACCAGCATTTCAAATACCTTGGGGTGCCTAGTTTTTAAAAATATATGGTCTGATGGGGTAAATTGCATTGGTCGGCTTCAAAGATACCCGAAATAGCACATGGGGCAGAAACACCAGCTTTGGAGAAAAATGGTTTTGAAATAGCAAAATGCTACTGGTACTTATTGCTCCATAACGTGCAGAAAAAAGCAAAAAAAAACATAAAAAGATTGGGTACTTCTAAACTCAGGACAAATAGGACTATTTAGCAGGTTTTTCATTAGTTTTTGCAGATGAGTAAAAGTTTTTTTTTTTTAAAGTGAGAAAAGGTAATTTTTTAACAAAAAATCACTATACTTTTTCATTTTTTCATAGTAATTACTATCTAGTATTAGATGATATGATAAAAATGTTATCTAAAGAAAGCCTTGTTTGTCCTGACAATAACAATATATAATATGTGTGGGAGCACGAAATGAGAATGTGATATAT
>VKOC01048578.1:0-15400 GCA_009364415.1 Spea multiplicata | reverse complement strand
TAAAACCAGACCTAAGCGTCTGGAAAACGTCCCTGCTTAGAGGCCAATGGGAAGAACCCTCTAAGCAGGGTATATTTTCCTTCTTCCCCATGAAGATTAACAAAACCTCAACCACTCAGTACACTTTCTGGAACCAGTATCCATCTGCCGGGAGGGCCATTTTGTATCTACTAAAGCATCTGTTTATTCCAGAGCAGCATGATTTTTCATGGATAAAGAATGGACTCTTTATAGTACTCCCAGAGTACTATACAAATTACAAGCCTTGGCTATTTCGCCATTTGATGAACCTTCTTTTGGTTTCAAGTTGAGTCATCCAAGAGTCTCAGTTCACCTGAAGGCAAAATGGCGGCTCCCTGCCAACAAATTCTGCCGACCACTTCCGCATCTTCTTCAGCATCTTCGGGGGAGAGAACGTCATTGCAGCACCGCCATTTTGGCAGAAGTTGCCAGGTTATTTCCATGTAGATGTGGATGAAGGAAGAAGATTAAGGATTGAAGATCGAAGATAGAATAGAGAAGAGAATGAAGAAGTGAACAAGAATGAGAGCGAGTGTGAGTGACAGTTTGAGAGAGAATGTGGGCACCGGGCAACAAATTTTGTTCCCGAATTAAAAATGTCCCTAAATTTTCGGCTGAACTGAATGGACAGGGAATGAAATTTGTTGCACGATCTTGGCCCAGTTGCACATATCTAGAATTTAATGTCATCAGTCAGCTTAAAGAAAAAATATTTGCCTCTTATCTCTATGCTCAAGAGGGTATTCCTCCAATCCATACAGAATAAATAGGGCAGCTTATTATCAATCATATATAATATAAAAAGTAAGCAGAAAGAAAAGCGCACTCGACCATCATGTAGAAAATATTTAAAGTAAGTCTGGTAAAGTGTAGACGTATTATATTTATTAGTCGTTGTAAAAATCCATAAAGTCCAACATAAAGACCAGAATGGAGATAAACATTTGCCACCTTGTGCACCTGACTGCGGGAGCACATTATGAGCTCATCTCGGTTTAAAAGTATAACATTTTTTTACAGAAAAAGATGCCAACTATAGGGATTCACCAAAGACTAACACCAGAGCTTTAAGCTCATGCCTTTGGAGTTTTTTTTCCCACCGCCTATCAATCAAAAGGGGACACTCCCCGTTCCCCTTTTAAAAAAAAAAAAACGCAAGCCAACTGTGGCGTTCTCACATATGTCTTTGCATTTGCAACCTGGAAGAAGCCTTCCCTGATATTGCTGCAGATTAACCCCTCCATACAAACACGAAAAACGTTCACCAGTACGCATGATATGCGAAAGAATTTCGGAGGAATTCTAAGAAACAACCACTACATAAAAAACTGAAATTACATCTACTCTCTATCCAGCAGGTAAGATTTAAGATGTTAAAATATTTTTTTTTTCTTTACGCAAAATGAGAGAGAAGTTAAAAGATCTCTTTATAATTATCCTTTTTAGATACCCACAGGACACAAAATAAACTTTATCCCAACATAGGAGACAGACATATGAAACAAACATTAAGTCTGATTTAAAAGAAGGATCCCTAAGTACCAAGCTTTGGTCTCCCTGATTCATCACTTGTATTAGTAACCGAGGTAAGGAACGTATGTTCATTCATTATTAACCCCTTCTTCTTAGGGATACCACATATGTTCTGGTCTAAAGCAATAGACTAACTCTAAACCACTAAACTGTGGTTTCCTTTGGCTGTAAAGTTGATGTATTCAGTACGATAGTCAAGAGACTAATTACATTATTTGACTCTGGCAGGCCTATCTTGGTTTTCCTACACCTCTGAGGAAGCAGCTTTCCAGCGGCGCAACGGGTCCGGTTCTGTTCCTTCATATGTAAACCCAGACGCATGACTGCTAAATCACTGCATACTATTTTATGTTATTTTATATGTATTTTAACATTATATATTTACCACACATGTATGTATTTTGAGATTTTATGTTGAATGTGTTCTGGAGTCATTTGACCAATGAGTTCTTATCTGTAGCGCATTTTTGGTGTTTTTTTACCTTGAGAGCCTTTTTCTCCCTTATTTTACAATGGACCTCCTTACCTTTTGGCCCTTCTCTGCCTAGTAATCCTGATGAATATAACTGAGACAAATTATGGAGCCCGCCGAAGCAACAGAAGCCATAACTGCCTTCACTCAACAGCTTGCTACCCTGACACAGACTGTGCAAGAACTCCAGTAACAGGTTGGATAAGCATACCCTGCCCCTGAACACCTAGTCCACTCTGTTGAACAATCACAGAGTATCATCCAATATGGCACCATGCCCCAGAACCAACAAATGTGTTTCCTTTTCACCAAATACTATTGCTTTATTACCTCCTGAACCTATGCTACAGATTATATGAAGGGCCAAGCCCTGATTTGTTTGCTCACTGATGAATCTCAGACACATCACGTTCTGTGCACTAACAGTGCATTTGGATCCCTAAGCTCCATTCCGCCAGGCTAATGTGTGATGATCTCCACAGAGCAACTATTGCTACTATTGCAGTTGATGGCGTTGTTGGCATCAGATGATTAGCCATTAAGTGCATTTGGAATGCTCCAGCCTTTCTGGATTAATTTAGACTTTCAAAGTCACTCAAAGTAGAGCACACTATAGTGGGTAGATTGCCAGTCTAGACTGTCAAGTTCTTGACTTACAGCCTTCCACGCCACCCAGTCATCACCTTACCTGTGTCCACACCTGCACAACTCCAACAGAAGAGCTCATGCAAGTAAGGGTAGCTGTTATTATGAAGAAAAATCATGGACTTCTCCTTAATCTGTTTCTGTACTGTGGCAAAGCTTGGCCTACAGTTTGTGATTGCAGGGCATGCAACAATCATCAAAAGGAAAGCTGCCTTCAGATTTACTAAGTCCAGTAACCTTAACCGACATCCTAGATCAGTGCAAATAGAGAAGAAACTTTTCATTTTCAAATTTTGTTTCCTGCCCTTTCAGTCCAGACTAAACTCAGAGGACCTTTTCTATTCGGATGTCATCCAGCTTAACACTCTCATGCTCTCATACTCTGACCCAAGCTCTCGTTTCAAGCAATCGTTTCTGTGTCCCTGTTTCATTTCATACAGCTCTGCCTCTTGTTTTGCCTCTTCTTGTTCTCCATTCTTCTGCGTGAACGACGAAAAGAGACAGGGATGCAGAAGCGGTCGCCAGAGAAGGTAGGAAGACATTGAGAGAAAACGAGAGAGCTTGAGAAGGAACTTGAATAAGAGTGAAAAACCTATGTAATATCAGCATAAATTCGGGGCTCTGTTTCAGTTTTGTTTGTTTTGTTGGGGCCCCACATCATTTTCAGACATTTGTACAAGTTGATGAGATTGTTTTAATTTTGTTAAAATTAAAATGTACATTTTTCTCTGCTTTCAAAAAAAAGTCTATAAATCAGTATGTGATTATATACCTTGATGACATTCTTATATTCCTCCAGTCTAGAATCCCACTGTGTTCAAGTATGCTCTGTTCTCTATCATTTGCAACAATATAAACTGTATGCGAAATTACAGAAATGTGTCTTCGAGGTATCCATGGTGGAATTCCTTGGTTTCATAATGTCCCCTAATCATATAGAGATGGATCCAATAAAGATAACACCCATCCTGGAATGGCTACAACCCACAAACAGAAAAGCTGTCCAATGTTTTGTGGGCTTTGCCAATTTCTACAGGAAATTAATATGAAATTTTTCTTGGATCATCCAGCCAATCAAAACACTCACCTCCATGCAGACCAGCGGCACAACTAGTCTGCATGGAGATTTTATACCCTAAAGAACTTCTTAAGCAATGCTCCCTCACTCTCTCAGACCCACAAAAGCTGTATGTACAGGAAGTTGATGATCAGACGCCGACATCAGGGTTTTTCTCCCCCAAAGGCTGGCTGACCTTGCTGGCCAAAATAACAATGTGGCCTTTGTAACGATAAAGCGATAAACATGGGTTGGGCTTCTCTATTTTATAGCACCCGTGAGAAAGTATGTCTTTCAACCCAACATTTATGCCCTAACAAAAAAAACAAGATCTAAATACATAGGACCTTTTGTTATTGAAAGGATGAACAGTCCCCTTGTATCTCATCTACAACTACCTAGTTCCTACAGGATCTATTCTGTGTTTCATGACTTCTTACTTAAGCCCTGGGTTTTCAGGGACACCAGGCATCACATCAACCCCTGTTCTGGTTGATAATATGGAGTACGATGTAAAAAGGACCATGGACAGCTGCAGAGATTCATATATTGGAAGGGAGCCCACCACTCATGTTTATGCGCCCATGTTAATTTTACTGTCCCATAGATGTCACCCTGGATGTCAGAGTCATCCCCGGAGGGTGCTCCTAAGAGAGGGGCCATGTCAGGACTGTGCAAGCAGTGATCGTGCCACCCAACAATATCTGCTTGTGGCATGTCACTCTGCCAACAACACCTCAGAAACAAAGAGGTTGCGTGTTTGGCAACCCTTGCTACCCCGAGCACTCAAATATACTCGTACTGGCAGTGGGACAGCAGTAGCACCTGTCTCTCTAAACACACGGGCGCACATACTTTGCACTCCTCTTAGAGACCTCTACGCCAACACCTTGTTCTAATAATTAGGGTTTCCCTAATTCTTGTCTATGTTATTTGAACTGGAAATTCATGGTCAAACTGACTTCTGTCCTCTTTGTAGTAACTACCTTCCCAAATTGCCATCTCATAACCAGTGTAAATCTTGATTTTCAAGACTGTTAGTGAGTGTACAGTAATATTATGTAAAGCATATAGGTAATCTCAGACCTACATGTTTGATGATTTACATGTATGCAATTTAGATATGTTTTGTTTATCTAGAAAGCTGTCATATCATAAATAAACATAAAAAGTGGTTGTAGTCACCTCTGTTTAGAGAAGCTGAACTATTTATTTCTCCAGTAATAAAGGAAGACTCAGACTGCTTTCGAACGGTATCGTTCCACATTCTTCTAATTCGACTCTGAAAAGAAAAAATTGGAACAGCTAGCGGTAAGTGATGTTTATCGTTATGTTTTAGAAACAGATACATGTATATTTACTAAGGTTTGAATTGTTAGTTGCGCCAGAGTGTGTAAAAACACTAAACAGGATTTAACAAAGCAAACCCAAACAGTAACTCAACTCAGTTGCATTTACCTGAGCAAATCAACTGCCAAAAGACAAAAAATTGTTATACGACTTTTATTTAAATGTCTTAAATCTAATGTAAAGGCACTGACTTTTGATTGGTAAACTTATATAATATGACAAAACACCATATTAACAATATTATGACTTATTTGTTTGTGTTTCAATTTGCTAATTCACAACAAAAATATTGATGGTAATACGTCCCCAACATTTACAAACCCCACTTATGCTTTGTCAGGATAGTTTACTGTTGAAACTTGTTGGAATATGGGGTCCATTGAGCATAATCTACGATCCACTGATTGTAAAAAATGCAAGGATTCACTAATATGCTCTCCTATCAATATACCAGTACCAATTAGACATTTACTTGGTTCTAAGAGTTTTACAAAGAGGTAGTACATTTAACATGTCAAAGCAACACTCATAAAAAAACAAAAACAAAACAGTATTCCAAGCAGTAAAACATGTGATTGAAAAAATATCTTATCATAACAAACAAATCTACAATGGCTTCAGTTGGTGGTATATCTGAGGAGCTTTCCACAGCTTTGAAACATACAGTAAAGGCTGTAAATATTTGGACACTGACACAAGTTTTGTTATTTTGGCTGTTTACCAAGCTACAGTTAAATAATGAACATGGGCTTAAGGTAGGGTGACCCGACGTCCCTGGTTTCCGGATTGAGGACATTGTCCCGGATGCAGGGCCCGATTAACTTCAGAAGGAGCTGTGATGGAACCCTCCATCACTGGGGCCCCTGGAGAGGCCTGAGAGCCAGCCTCCTCCCTATCGACTATGGGCCAAGGCCTTGTAGAGACTTCTGTGTGTGGACAAAGGGGGTCAGTTTCTACTGATTTTCCCCATGTTTTACTACTCAGAGTCTCAAAACTGTAACGTCAGCTGGATATCCTGTTGTAGGAAGAAATGTTTCCCCTGTCATTGTGTGAGTTAGCCCTTGTCTTAAGACCCCTTGTAGGTATGACTAGGTGTCACTGCTGAATACCTAATTATCAATTACACAACAGGTAGCTGTTAATCCTGTGAGTTCCTGTTATCTCTATGTCCTGGCCATTGTCTGTCTCAAGCCAATTATATGTCTATCATCATTCCACGTCTACGTCCCCAATTAATGTAATTATTTATGTCTCATGTCATCCTGTCCTTCCCCTGGATATTGTGTTGCAGGATTTGATCGAATTACTTCCTTCCTGACATGGTAATTAGATCATGTGATATTTGTCTTGCCCCTTTTCTTACCTGTGTATATATAGCTCTGTATTTGGTTTTAATAAAGGAGTCCTTTATTATTTAGTTTTCACCTCAACATGAGTGTTGCCTGATGCTTTATCGTACTTTTCAGGACAATAGCCACGCTGTGTAGCTAAGCTTCGGATAGCCATGGTGCCAACGCAGCTCCGGTGACAAAGAGTGCAGAAGTCTGCTAGTGGCACAGAGTGATCTGCAGTTCAGGTAAAGAGGTGGGGTAGGGTGTATGAACGAGTATGCGTGATTGAGGGAATGAATGAGTATCTGTGAATAACGGAATGAATGAGTGTGAATGACTGAATGAGTATCTGTGTCACGTCCTACCCAGGCTGCGGAGCTGCATATCTCGCTCTTCCTTCAGTTTCCCTGTTTTGCTTCGATCCATTCCTGGATTTCCTTTTGCTCTGTTCTGATCTTCCATTCCTTGCTTCTGCTTCAGCTCTTTGCTTCAGCTCTGTTTCCTTTATAAGGTGTGCTCCACGCGTGTGTTCTGTTTGTCTCAGTCTGCTGTCTAAAGGTATGTCTCAGTGCTACATGTTTGGTTTGTTTCGTATCTTTATCAGCAGGGATTAGCGTTAGGACCCACCGTCATTGGAGTACTTTGGCGTAGTGGTGGACTAAGCATACTATGGCCATAAGATGTGACGGAATCTCCAATAGTTATCAAACAGTCCTAGGCTAGTTTCTGTATTTATGTGTGTCAGTCTGTCCTGTATCCCCGGCAGCGGGGTGTCCTGTCCTGCATCCCCGGTAGCGGGGTGTCCTGTCCTGTATCCCCGGCAGCGGGGTGTTCTGTCCTGTATCCCCGGCAGCGGGGTGTCCTGTCTTGTTCCCTGTTGTGCCCTGTGTTATGTATCTTGTCTTTTTACGTTTATTCCTTGTCTATGTATATGTATATCTTGTCTGGTTATGTTTCGAGCTTGGTCTTCCTGTCCCTTGCTTGTTATGTGTCTGCTATATTTCTCTGCTTAGCTTCCCAGCCTGCAGCATCCCGCACATGAGTCGTGCATGATGTCTCATGCCTGTTCTAGGGTGCCTGCAGGATTTCACTTCGTTTCCTTTTGGATTACATCTGCTGCTATGTCAGGGCGCTGGTATGTGGCTGCACAACCCTAGGTGTTCAATGTTTTTATTTATTTATTTTTTTTATTTGAAGAAATTTATTGCATTTTCAAAATATAACATGACAGAGTGTCCGTTGCAGTCACGGCCTAAAGAATATCATCGACAGAAGGCGAGAATATCAAAGCAAGTAACATGGGTATCGAACAAGAAGAGCCATAAGGCTACCATGGTTACAATTCCCGCCAAAGAAATCACAAAGCGGTAACACATGTAGTACATCGGCGCATAGCACGGAATACTGAACTGAGACAATAAGGCCATTAAAACGGCCAACCCATCAGGCTGTTGGATAGGCCAGATCACAATAATTAAGATCCATGGACACAGAAAGAAAGAGAAAGAGAAAGAGAGAAAAGGAAAAAGGAGGAAGAAGAAGGGAGGGAAAAATGACGACACTCATAGCCAGGCCACAGCAGCGCGAGGCGGCCCAAGTTTCTCCAGCCAGGGATCCCACGTGAGGTAGAAGAGGTGTGACGTGCCATGCAAGTATGCAGTGATTTTTTCTAACTTGAGAATATTCCAAATTTTAGCTTCGATGAAAGGAACGGCGGGAGCACCCGATTTCCAGACTTTAGCGATAGCCAGACGAACCGCCGTACAGATGCGAAAGATTAAACGGTGGGCTGGTTTGGGTAATGTATCAAGTGGATAGTTCTTGCAGAGAAGGGCAGTCCAAGGGTCAGGAGTCAGGCTGACACCAAGGGCCACACTCAGGCCTTCGAAGAAGTGGGACCAAAGAGACGCAACCTGAGGGCAGGTCCACCACGTATGCAAAAAGGTCCCCTGCTCGTCGCAACCTCTGAAGCAAAGGGGTGAGAGTGTCGGGAACATACGATGGAGTCTGGATGGTGTAAGATGCCAACGCGAAAGAACTTTATAGCAGTTCTCCTGAACCAGCGTGCACGCAGTAACCTTCCACGCGTTGTCATATATTTCTCCCCAGTCAGCGGGCTCGAGGGATTGCCCCAAATCCTCCTCCCAGCGCTGTTCAAACAGAGGCGGCGCTGGAAACTTGATCCCCACCATATGGTTGTAAAGATGAGAAATCGCACCCCGCGGTTTATGTGGGAGTCGGGTGGCTTGCTCATAAAACGTTGAGACGTGATCCGGATGATGCTGCAGGAAAAGGCAGACAAAATGTGAGAGCTGATGAAACCGAAAAATTTCCGAAGCCGGGAGCCCATAGCGAGAAACGAGATGCTGATAGGAGCAAGGTTTGCCGTTCAGGAGCATATCCCCTACCGTAGCAACGCCGTTCTCGACCCACCATTGGAACGGACGGACATGATACCCAGCGGGAAAGTCTCGATTTTGAAAAAGCGGCGTCAATCGGGAAGCAGAGTCGGTGAGTCGGAACTGAAACCGCAGGCGGTACCACAGGAGGAGAGAGTGTGCCAAAGTAGGACTAGCGGAGATCAGCGACTTGTCCAGAGACGAATGCCACATAAGCCAATCCAAGCGAGCCCCAGAGCAAAGGTCCGACTCCAGCTGGACCCAGCGGGGAGAGGAATGGACCACTGAGAGAGACAGCAGCATCGCCAATTGAGCAGCGACATAGTAGTTGTAGAGCAGAGGGACAGACAGCCCACCAGCAGACTTCGGTTTGTAGAGAGTGGCTTTAGCGAGACGGCTCCTGCGGCCTTGCCAGACAAATTGTTCAATCGTCCTCTGGAGGCTAGTGACGTCTTTCCTCCGGATAGGCAACGAGATAGAGCGAAATAAATATAGAAGCCTGGGTAGCAGAGTCATCTTCACCGCGTAAATCCGCCCCATAAAGGACAGAGCATAGGACGACCATGTCACTAGATCACGCTTCAGGCGCAAGAGGAGAGGAAGGTAATTGGCCTCATACATCTGTAGATGCGAAGGGGTTATATGAATGCCGAGGGAACGGATAGATGCCGGCTGCCATTTGAAGTCGAAATTAAGGGATAAAAGCTTAACCATAGGGGCGGGGAGGGTAATATTCAAAGCTTCACATTTATCAGAATTAATCTTATAACCTGACAATTTACCGAACCTCTCCAACAGCTTATATAGGTTGGGCAAGGAAGTAAGGGGGGACGTCAGCGATAACAGGACGTCATCCGCAAATAGGCTAAGCTTATAAACTTGGCGACCCACAGTGAGACCCCCGATATCTGGATGTTGGCGAATAGCTTGGGCAAGAGGCTCTATGGCCAAAGCAAATAGGAGGGGCGACAAGGGACAACCCTGACGTGTCCCGCCCCAAAATCGAAAAGGACCGTGACCGAAAGGTGCCAATGTCAACAACGGCTGAAGGATGGGAGTAGAGGGCCTGTACACCCTGCAAAAAGGCCCCTGCAAAGCCGAAGGCTCGCATAGTAGACCACAGATATCCCCAATCCACGCGGCCGAAGGCCTTCTCCGCGTCAAGAGCCAAGAGCGTGAGTGGAGTCCCAGACTTACGGGCCGAGTGAAGCAAATTCAGCGTCCTACGAATGTTGTCCGGGGCCTCTCTACCTGGGATAAAACCTACCTGGTCGGGGTGAACCAAGCTAGGAAGTAGAGCATTTAACCGAAGGGCAAGGATTTTGGCAAAAAGTTTTAAATCGACATTAATGAGGGAGATCGGCCTGTAGCTTGTACAGAGAGAGGGGTCTTTCCCCTCCTTAGGGATCATCACAATTTTAGCCCTCTGCATGTCCGGAGATGGTCGCCCCGTGCCCGTGAGGAAAGAGTTAAACAAGGTCGTCAAGTGGGGGAGGAGAGACGCAGCAAAGGACTTGTAGTATTTAGCTGTCAAGCCATCTGTAAGGATCGTCTTACCAGAAGGAATCCGAAATGCAGGAAAGAAACACGCTTGCTCAATACAGGACACGCACAAGGGGCCTGAGGTGGATAACAGGGCACTAGGCGGTGTTGCTGTAAGCACGGGTGATCAGGACAGCGTCGTTAAGCAGACCAGGGTCAGGATACCGGAGGTTCACAGAGTCGTTAAGGAAAGCCAGGGTCAGGATACCGGAAATACACAGGAGCCGAATGGATAGCCGAGGTCAGGATGCCAGAGATACACAATAGCCGTTTAGCGGACCGGGGTCAGGATGCCAGAGATACACGAAGTCGGAAGAATAACCAGAGTCAGGATACCAGAAGTTCACGATAGCCGTTGAGCAGACCAGGGTCAGGATACCAGTAATAATAGCAAGGTATAGGTAAAATACGAGGGGCTCAATAGGTACAGAAGCACCAGTACAACTGAGCACCGGTGGATAGGTTTGAGCAGTTTAAATAGCCCGGGGAGGCGTTCCCCGGCGTCCCTGACGTAACCGCGCCCACCGTCGCCATAGCGACGCAGCGGAATCCAGGCGGCGGTCAGCCGCATAAATATTCATGAAGCGGCCGCGCGTGTGAGCGGCTGCTTCATGTAGCAGGGACCGGTGCCGGCGTTTCTGCCGGGAGGATGGAGAGGAACTTCCCCGCGGCTGCCAGGTAAGTGCCTTACAGGATCCCCCCGCAAGACGCGACCTCTGGGGGCGTGGAGAACCCGGTTTGAGAGGATGCAGCTTGTGGAATCTGTGAATACAGACGGGGGCATGCACCTGATCTGCCGGTTCCCAGGTTCTTTCCTCTGGGCTATACCCCTTCCAGTGTATCAGGTATTCTAAGTGTCCACGATGGATCCTGGAGTCAACGATCTTTTGTACCACATACTCTTCCACCCCATCGATGACAACAGGAGCAGGCGGAGGAGGTACACGACCAGGAAAAGGGTTAGCTACCCACGGCTTGACTAGAGATACGTGGAACACGGGATGGATCCGACATGTAGCGGGCAGTTTCAGCTGCACTGTTACTGGATTGATGATCTTGGTGATGACATAAGGACCGATAAACTTGGGTCCTAATTTTTTCGATGCCACCTGCAAGCGCAGGTTACTTGTGGATAACCAGACTTTGTCACCGCAACAGTAGGTAGGTGGGCTGGATCTATGACGATCTGCATATATTTTGTATGTTTTACGAGCCTTGATCAGGTTCTCTTTCAGGGTTCGAAATTGTCTGGCGAGAGCGATGACTCGGTCCGTAATTCCAGGAACCGTAGGTCCGGTAGGTAGGCCCGGAATCATGGTAGGATGGTAGCCGTAGTTTGCAAAAAATGGTGACATTTGTATAGAACGTTGTTTTTGGTTGTTGTAGGTAAATTCCGCAGAAGGGAGGAACTGAAGCCAATCATTCTGGAGGTGAGTGGTGTAACATCTCAAATATTGTTCCAGTATTTGGTTTAAACGTTCTGTTTGACCGTTGGTTTGAGGATGAAATGCCGTGGACAGCGTGGGACGAATGTGTAGACTTCGACAGAAGATCTTCCAGAAGCGTGATGTGAATTGTACCCCCCGGTCAGAGGTGATGGTCTGTGGTAGTCCATGGAGCCGAAAAACTGTATTCAGGAACAAGGTGGCCGTGGTCGCTGCTGAGGGAATACCAATGGTGGGAATAAAATGTGCCATCTTAGTAAATCTGTCTACCACCACCATTATTGTGTCGTGTTTCTTTGAGGGTGGTAGATCTACAATAAAGTCCATAGAAATCTTCGACCAGGGAACCGACGGGATAGGTAGCGGGCGGAGGAGGCCTACCGGTTTCTTGCGTGTGGTCTTGGTTCGGGCACAGGTGGTACATGAGCGGACAAACGAGGTAACGTCTTGATCCAGTGAAGGCCACCAAAAATGACGTCGGACAAGATCTAGGGTCTTCTTAATGCCCCCGTGTCCAGAAAGGAGGGAGTCATGACAGGTTTGTAGTACCCTTAGACGGGCCGGTCGTGGTACAAATATCATGTTACGATAATAGAGAAGGTTCCTGGTACAACGGATAGGAGGGTGTGTTCTTGGTATTGGCACGCCACGGGATGAAGCACGGATATAGTCCATAAGGGGTGGTTGGTGAGTGAGAAACAAATGGGATGGGAGAATGGTATCGAACTGACTCTTAGGGTGATGCGAAGTAACTGGTATTCGGGACAAGGCATCCGCTTTAATATTTCGGGATCCAGGGCGGTAGGTGATGTGTAAATTAAATATTGTAAAGAAGAGAGCCCACCTTGCCTGTCTCGGGCACAACCTACCTGCAGAACGGAGATACTCGAGGTTCCGATGGTCGGTATAAACCGTCACGGGGTGTATGGTACCTTCAAGAAGATGACGCCAAGCTTCTAGTGCCTGCTTGATGGCCAACAATTCTCTATCCCCCACACTGTAGTTAATTTCTGAAGAGGTGAGTTTGCGAGAGTAATAGGCTACTGGTGTAGACTCTGTTTTTCTCCATGTCTCTGGGATAAGATTGCCCCTACGGCTACATCCGAAGCGTCTACCTCCACATAAAAGGGGTCGGCAACGTTAGGTTGGATGAGAATAGGAGCCGTGGTGAAATACCGTTTCAAGATGTCAAACGCCTTCTGAGCGTCGGGTGACCATGCGAAATGAGAGGACTGGCGAGTAAGTCTCGTGATGGGTGCAATGACATGAGAGAAATTTCGAATGAATTTGCGATAATAATTCGTGAAGCCGATGAAGCGTTGGATCGCTTTTTTATCAGAGGGTATCGGCCATTCCAGTATTGCAGACACTTTCTTAGGATCCATTTGTAGACTCCCCGGCGTGATAATGAACCCCAGAAATTCTACTCGGGAGGATTCGAATTGGCATTTCTCTAGTTTAGCATAGAGATGATGTGAGCGTAGGCGTTTGAGGACCAGTTTAACCTGGTCTCGATGTTCAGACAGAGTTGATGAGAAAACGAGGATGTCATCCAAATAGACTACCAGGAAGATGTCAAGGTAGTCCCGGAACACGTCATTTAGGAAATGTTGAAACGTTGCGGGGGCGTTACATAACCCGAAAGGCATTACAAGGTACTCAAAGTGTCCATAGCGACTTCGAAAGGCGGTCTTCCACTCGTCTCCCTCCCGTATACGAACTAGATTGTAAGCCCCCCCGGAGATCAATCTTAGTGAAGATGTGTGCATCTTTCAGTCGGTCCAGAAGTTCAGGAATAAGGGGCAACGGATATCTGTTCTTTATGGTGATTTTGTTTAATTCACGATAGTCGATGCAAGGACGTAAACTGCCATCTTTTTTTTCAACAAAGAAGATTCCTGCACCGGCGGGGGAGGTAGACGGACGAATAAAACCCTTGGATAAATTTTCTTGGATATAGTCTTTGAGGTAACGTAGTTCAGGTTCCGATAATGGAAATATTCTGCCAAAGGGAATAGGAGCTCCTGGGAGAAGATCGATAGGACAATCATAAATCCTTTGGGGAGGAAGAGAGTCGGCTCCCTTTTTATCGAACACATCACTGAATTCTGCATATTGCTTGGGGAGACGTAGGATCGGAGAAGAGGATGAATCGCCAGGGAGTAGCAGGAGTGATTGGCGATTGGAGAGACAACGAGTGCGACAAAAAAAGGATTGGATGGAGAGGGTGCCTGTGGCCCAGTTTATTGTAGGATTATGAAGCCTCAGCCAGGATAGTCCGAGAATAATCGGGAACATAGGTGATGGGATCAATTCAAAGTTCAGATGTTCCATATGATTATTTCCCAGTAGTACCTGGAGTTGTGGTGTTTCTTGGGTGATGGGTCCCGAGGATAGCGGAGTGCCATCTACTACTTGGATATGTATTGGAGCTGCTTTGGTCAATGTGGGTATGTGCAATTGTTTAGCAAAGTCTTGATCCATAAAGCAGCTACTGACACCGGAGTCAATGATGGCAGACACTGTAGTAGAATTACTGGTCCACTGCAAAAACAAAGGAATGGATAAGTGAGGAGACCCATCTCTAGGAAATGAACTCAAGCAAACTGTAGTATGTGTGGGCTTACCTAAGGAGGGCGTCGAGGACAGGAGTGGATCAGATGCCCGGGTTCACCACAGTATAGGCACAGGTTGTTCCTCCGACGATGGGTTTTCTCAGCTTCGCATAATGGGCCGCGAGCCAATCCGATCTGCATTGGTTCTTCCGGAGGGGGCATGATCGCTGGTAACCGGAGAGGAGGAAGGGTAGGAACCGTAGGAGCAGTATGAGCCACAGGAGGGAATTGGCGTCTCGGGGCAGGAACGGCTGAAGCTGCGCGTTCTAGGCGTCTTTCCCGAAATCTGCGGTCAAGCTGAATGGTCAGATATATTAACTCCTCTAATGAATTGGGAATACCCACACGGGCCAGTTCATCCTTTAAGCTCTCGGATAAGCCTAGACGGAATTGGTCCAGAAGTGCTGGTTCGTTCCATTTACTTTCAAAAGCCAGGCTCCTGAACTCTGTGACATATTCCTCCACAGGTCTTTTGCCTTGGCGTAACGCACGTATGGCTGCTTGTGCAGAGGTGGAACGAAACGGGTCATCAAACAAGGTATCCATAGCATGACTGAAATCAGCCCAGGAATTCAGGACGGAGTTATTAGTGTGAAGCAAATGATGGGCCCATAGTTGGGGTTCACCAGAGAGCAAGGAGATCACAGTTTGTACTTTAACATAGTCAGAGGCGTACGTTCTAGGTTGTAGTGAGAACAGGATCTGGCAGGAGGTCATGAATGTGCGATAACGAGTTCTGTCCCCAGAGAAACGTTCAGGTAAAGACACCTTAGGTTCAGGAGCAGTAGCACCGATTTCCTCCATCACCGGGGGCGGAGCTGTACCAGAAGGGGATCCCCCGGAGGTAGGTAGATTTGTCTGGAGTTCATGAAGTTGACGCTGCATGTGTGCGTGACTAGTTTGGAGGTCTTGAAGAGAACGAGTAAGGGAGGCAATTTGTCCTGTGAGAGCCGAGAGGGCGTCAGCAATTCCTGCGGATTCCATGTCGGG